>NNCF01133714.1:191593-213242 GCA_002313205.1 Laupala kohalensis
ATATATATATATATATATATATATATATATATATATATATATATATATATATATATATATGAGATTTATAGGATCTCATAAGTCTCTCTTTTTAACTTTGTTTTCTTTCCCGTTGTGTTTTCATTTCCCTCTCACTCCCCGAGTCACGCTTTCGCACCAAATGTCAAAAAAGATCGACCTCGTATCTCGCCAACGCAATTCGACCTCTCGACCAAGGTTAACGCGCGTACTTGAACTCGCGGCAGAGATAATGCCGACTGCATTTCGGAAACACGTTCGAAATGAATTCATTTATATTCAAATGAGAATTTGCATTGTGCTGAAGTCAACGTTTTGTTCGGACAGCGTCGGGAGGAATGGTGGAGTAGGGTTTGTCTAGCGGCCTCGCTGAACTGAAAGGAAGTCACGGGGTGAGAATCCACGGTGATGGAATGTGGAAAGTTCTGTGCAGATGGGAATTGCAGTGACGGTGCTAAAGAAATTATTTGGTCATATTGGTGTTTATGTGCAGGGGTGCACTGTCAAATTCGGCAGAGAGGGACTGGTCATGACGGAGTAATTAGTAATCCAAACTGGCTATCATGTCAGGGAGTCCTGCTTTAATTTTAATGCAAAAACACCATTTAAAACCAAAAAAGAGTTTTAAGTCTGTACCCTCTAATTTCGGAATCACTTTGGAAAATTACATATTGTGCATAACAATGTTTATTATGCATAATAATAAGCACCACTCTACCGCGATCCTGCTCCACTACACCCCTGTTCACGTGACCAATAAACGTGGTATGAATAAAATAGTGAATACATATAACAATTTATTTAGAGCAGTGAGAGAATCAATGACATTTTGTTGAAATTGATCCTTCGTTATATTTTAAAATGTATTGAAACTCTATTTCATAATATGATAAAGTAATAGTTGTGATTTGTAATAACACGTGAAATAATTGTGATTTGTAATCAGAAAAAAATCTTGAGTTGATAAAAAATTTGTAATGAATAATCATTAATAGCTTTTTTCCTGAAACTAATTCGTATTTTATTTAAACCAAAATATTTTGTTTGATAGTTTTCTAATGTATATTTAGTTATAGATATATAAAGATGAATAATTGTGAAAAACGATCAACGTTTTTAAAATTAGATAAAGAATTTTAATTATTGATCTCAATGTTCTCGATAGATTATTTGCATTTTCTGCTCACATAATTTTAAACAGAAACTGATAAATACCCTTTTTCCACGCTAAATCACAATTGTTTCTTCGTAGTTATACAATTTCTGTGGAGTAAGAAAAACCGACGTTCTCACCTACGATTTCCAAACAACCCGGAAGATTAAGTGGAAACTCGGAAGCTCCAACATAACTTGGCACACGTGGTATGAATGTTCACAAGAGAGAGATAATAGTCGAGGGTTCTTGGAAGACAAAGCTGCAGAGAGTACCCGGAAGGGACACGTGAAATACTGTAGGCAGCATTTCGCCCTCTATCCCTCCCACCACCACCACCATATTCGCTCACTCTCTCATTCTCACTCCCCAACAGACGACCCATGTGGTGCGAGATACAAGGTCTCGGAGGAATAATGAAGAGAGAAAGAGAGAGAGTAGTGCCAGGATTTGCAGGCGGCAATGGATTTGCTTCATTTTGTAAGAGGTAATAGTCGCAACGTAATAGTGATATTCTCCTGAACTCTCATAACGATAACTCTGGGATGGGGGTCTTAACATCAGCAGAATATAGAAGAGAAAAGCATATTTGGTCTGTTTGTATCTTTCCTTGAGCATCTTATATCATATTGCTTTTTTCTATTGTAATTCGCAACGTTCAGTTGTAGTAACTCGTGGAGAATTTGAAGAAACGTATATAATTAATAATAATAATAAAAATAAAACCTACACAACAGACAGATTGCTCAACTTCGTTCTTCTTTTCATGAACGGATGAAGGAATCCTCACTACACGCCAGCATTTGCAGCTCAGACAACAATTATACTCCATTAAAGCTATTAGAAGCTAGAAACTTAGTGAAAAAATTTCAACGGAAGCAGACAAAATTTTGGAATGGAAGAGCATGGCACTGCATAGAAGACCTGAGCAACCCCTATGTCGACAAGAAAGCGTCGAACGCATGGCTCTGGCGAGGAGAGCTTTTTTCTGAAACAGAAGGGTTTGTTATGACCAACCAGGAACAGGTTATTCCCACTAGGAATTATAAGAAATATATTATGCAGGATCCCCATACGGAAAATGATAAGTGCAGGAAAAATGGAACTGCTTCTGAAACAATTTAACATATAACCGGAGTTTGTGAACACATATGTTGACACAAACTGATTATTTACATCGCCATAACCAGGTGGCTAACATAATTCATCAAGCATTAGCTTTAAAGTATTGTCTTATAGAAATTAGCACACCTTATCACAAATATGAGTCGGCTGACGTTTTAGAATCAACAAACTTCAAATTATATTATGACATGTCAATAATAACGGACCGTAAATTTCATAACAATGTACCAGACATAGTGCTAAAAGATTTAATAACAAAGACAACCTATTTGATAGACATAGCTGTGCCAAACACTCACAAACTTCAGAAAACAATTCAGGAAAATATCAGAAATACAGTGACCTTAAGGCAGAAATACAAATGTTATGGAACATGGAGAGAGTTTACATAGTACCGGTAGTAATGTCCTCTACAGGAGTCATTCCTATCTCCCTCCACAATAGTATTAGCATGTTAAAATTGCTTAAGACCATTTATGTACAACTTCAGAAAGCTGTTTTGCTCAACACATCAAGAATAGTCAGAATATGTTTGGATCATCCAAAGTGAGTGTGCTTGGTGTATCCCGTACCTCACTACGACCAGCAGAAAAAGCTAAGATCCTAAACGGAATAAAAATATAATAATAATAATAATAATAATAATAATAATATCTGCCACATTTCAGGAAGTTCCTCAATATTGATCTTTGAATAAATTTACTAACTATTGCTTGGAACTGATCCCGTAATAGATGAAGAACCGGAATGGACCGTGATAGAAACACAGAAAAACAACAATAATAATAATCCATACTATCGCTACAAACCAGAAGGAGTTTTGGAAAATGAAAATGCTATAATCTACATAGCAGAACCATTCACTCACACGAAACCTTACGAAACGATAGGTCTGGTAATACAATAATAGATTTTTTAAAATGTTCAACTCTTCTTATTGACATTTCTGTTCCACCTGCAGAAAACACGCGGAGAAAAAATTACAAAATGTAGTTAACTTGCCCATGAACTACGACACAAATCCGTCTCGATCCTCGCCATTACCGTTTGTAGCACAGGAATAGTAGAAAAGCATGCGTACGATTATTAAGACAAATTGGGAATAAAAGCTACAGTTTTGGAAATATCCCAGAAGACCATGATACTGAGCACGTGTCCTATAGTCAGAGAATTATTTTCAGTCAGAGAAATAACTTGCATTAAATTATGAGAAGTATAACATGCTTTGGTTAGTTAAATCCGCTGTTGTACTGAAATCCCGGAAAAAAAACCGAGAAACATGAGAAAAAGGAGGATAATAATAAAAATAAATGTATTGTCAAAAAATCAGATTGTCCTTACGATAGCGTGGTGGGCAATAAAATATTTTACTCTCCGAAACCAAGTAAGGGACCATCCTATCAATTCGATGGTTAAAAATTAGTGGTGGATTTAATACTTATAAAATACGTTATGTAAGAAAGAGGAATGTCGTTTTGTTATTCCCAAGATAAATCCTAGTCATTACAATCAGTCAAAATTTCAGAATAATAATATCAATAGTACTAATGATACTCCCGCTCCTGTACCCGAGATTTTTGAATCTAGTTTACATAAACTTTATTTTAGTTTTGGTTTATCATTTTTCTTAACTGTGCGAGTAAATCTTTCCAACTGTGAAGTTTTTTGGTTCAGAGAATTCAACGTAAATTTTAGGTACTTAACAGTAAGACGTTATTTTATTATTCTAGCTTAATTTTATCTATGACATAGCATATACGAAAGCGTCATTTGATAGAAAATATTATTTTAAAATGTTTTTCTTTTGTTTGAATGACTTTACTTCCGAGATTTCAAAGAAGTAGATTTTGTATAATAAAAATTTATTTACCATTCATATCCTTGATAAATCGCAATACATTGTGATTCACTATACTGAGTGCTCGATGCGAGAATTGGTGTCACTCGTGCATTTGGCTTAATGTATCCAGAGTCAAATAAATTGTAAGAAAAAATAAATTTACATTACTTTAATTACTTTTCAAAATTACTTTTTTAAAGGAATATTTTCAAAATTTGTTGCTTAAATATGTTTTATTTTATTAATTAATGTAAATGTATTATACACTTATCTGTATTAAATGCGATATTCATATATTACATACAAAAAGTAAAATTTAAGTCAATGATCGGTTGTTTTTTATTTAGATTGTTAATACCTCTTAGTTATTAAAACATTAAATTCAAACAAAAGCATGAAAAATATTCTTTACTTACTCTGAATTGATTGCCTTCAAACCTCACTAAGTTCCACAACTCATTGCAAATCAAAATCGAACTTTGGCCCCTATCGACACGAGCCTGTCACGAGATAAGCATGTCACCATCGAATAGGAGAATCTCCGCTAAATATCTCACCGCAAACTGGCCGGTGCGTGACCGTTCGCTCGTTCATACGATTCATATTTGATGCTGCAACCGCCTCGCCGCTTTCGCGCGCAATATTCATCCACAAATCCATCGCGGGGATAAAAATGCGAACGCCAATAACTGGATACCTGCAAAACACCCGCAGGTCTACAATATTACATTGTTTGCTGATAACTTGTCAACTCGTTTATTATTAAATGCCAACCAACATGAACTTCGAAGCTAAATAAAACCATTTTCAATCGTGATATATTCCCCTGACCTTTCGCTCGGTTATTGACACAGATACGTAGTGTTGCTATCTGTTAGCGAGAGAAAACTCAATTAGTTCACTCATGGTATCGTAATTCTCGTAAAACCAACTCACCTGGTTTGTGGTCATTTGTACTTGTACAGTACGATGGTCTCCTAAGATATGTGTGAATAGAAATATTTTAACGAAAATATTACGTGACTACAGGGAAAATTATAAATCCTGAATGAATGATAACATCCCTGAAAGTTTTTAGACTGAAATTGCATTTTGAATCCTTGGAAGGTAATAAAATGTAAATATATTTTGTGATTAGAAAGTAAAAGGATATAATTGATATGTCAGGCACACACAATACAAAATTAGTGTTTTCCAAAGACTAGACATATGCATCTTGATGTACTTTGACGTACTAAAACCTAATTTGAATTCATAATTTCTGCACCACCTCCCCTGTTTTTTACATCGCGAAAAACCATCACAGGATATTCGGAGTATAATGTTGCAATACTCAATTCATATTCAGCGTATGGGAACACATAAGGACACTCATGTTTAATGTTTGGAACACACAATTATATATTTTCACTATTCAATTGTACAGTATATATACATATATATATAAGGGAGGTATTGTAATCAGTCGAAAAAAAATTGAGGGATCTCTTGAGATCTGTAGGAGTTGACTCCAGGAGTTCAAAATTTCAGAATTATGTGATAATGTTCAATGTCGTATGGTGTATGTTAAGAAATCCCCCCCCCCCTATAACTCATGAACGAATTAATCCAGCAATACTAAACTTGAGATTTGACTTTGAATGCATTGAGAATAGAAGTCTATTTCTGGACAACTTATTCCGTCTTTATTTACACGCCAAGGTCCTCATCCGGTTTCTTTAAATTCAAAATTTAAAAAAAAAACTGTAAACATTTGAAGGCGCCATATTCAGGTCTGTTCACAAATAAAACACAGAAAATAAGCTTGAAGACTCAGCTCTGGACGCACCGTCTGCCTCGTTGATTCTGAAGCAGTGTTTTACAAGAATGAACGAATGCAATAAGATCACTCTAATAATATATACACCTATTGTTGAAGTAGAATTAATTTGATTGGTGCATATAACAAACATGATTTCATTGTCGTGAAGAATTAAATTGCCTGCCAATAATACATCAAGTAAGAAATACTTCACAGTATAAAGAATGCGAATGAAAATAAATGGTTCAATATGAAATTATAAGCATAAAACAATGATATACGATACAATACGTATTTTCTTCCTAAAAGGTCGGCTTCTCATACGAAAGCAGGCTTAAAACATACAATATAAAATCAAACAAATGAACTACGTATTTGTTTGCAGGACGAGCGACCGCCACGCGCCCAAGCGTAGGATTGCAGTGATACTGCCTTGAACGCAATTCACGTAGCTTGGTCAACGGTGCCCCTTGGCTGCGTAAGTTTGAACTACCCTTCGGGAGAGAGTGTTAAGCGTCTGCTCAGGTCAGACAGCCTCTGTAGTTAGGAGGCTACTAAAAGAATTAATATATCTTCAAGGCGGGAACTTCACTTTTGGCGTACGGCGCATGCGTATAATACACCTGAACACAAGAGACGCTTGCTCAATTGCAGGTGAGCATGATACGAAACATGCGGCATCATTTCGAAACAGGTCAGTCTATGGGACAAATACAAAGAGTTCAGGGTGGAAGATAATAATTCCCGCAATCTGTAATGGAACAATCAGATATGAATTGACGCAGCAAAGTTCGTAAGGATGTAACGAATTCGAACAGTTGAATATTCCATTGTGTTTGATAATTATGTACATAATTTGCTTCTTTACATATAAATAATTTACGGACTTAATTTTATTGCCATGTTGGCTATTTACTGCTCTGATCTGGTTTAAGAAATATAATTGAAAAAATGTGAGGCACCGTTCAGGTTTTATTTTTGTTCTTGTGCAGTTCGAATAAAAGTTTGCGAGTATTTGTTCATAAACTCCTGTGTAATATCGCAAAGTGACTGGTAACCGAGGACTGAGAAACCTTGTCCTCGATGGAGGACGTGGCGTATTTGTCTGAAAGGATGAACCTCCGGATGCGAAAAGGTGGAAGTGAAGTCGCAGGAGATGGGTTGAGAGAGGTGACAAGGCTCCTTTGCTGTTGGAGGGCGGCTGCGAGGCGCCACTCTGACCCTCAGAGGGACCTCGGCCGTCGGCTCAGGTGAGGCGATCGTTGTAACCTTCCCAAGGCGACGCGACAAGTGGAAAAAGAGCACAAGGACGAAAGCGAAAAATGGAAAGGAGACTGGGTACAAACCAGGGAATAGAAATCCACAGGACGGCACATCATATACACCGATTACCCTACTACCTGGAATAGGGAAAAGTTTAGATAAGAATCATAGCTGAAAGACTAGAAAAGGTGTTAAAAGGGAAATTACTCAGAAACTAATATGGATTTACAGCTGGGCTAGGAACAGAAGGTGCGATTGAGTATTTGCTCAAGAAAATTAAAGAAAGATCATCAAAATATACTTTCCTTGTCTGTATAAACATACATGGGGCATTTGTCAGTTGTCTACTATATTAGCTGAGTTAGAAAAGAAAAACATACCATCACTATTAATGAAATTAATAAAATCATATATCGAAGATAGAAATGTGTTATTAGATATATGATACGAAAGAATAATTAGTTCACTACGGCAAGGCTGTCGTCTAGAAAACCATACTGGGCCAATATTCTGGAAGGTGATTATAAATGTGATATTAGAGGCAATGGAAAGAGAGCAAGTAGAGACCGTAGCTTATGCAGACGATATAGCAAACCTTATAGAAGCAGATAGTCGTATAGATTTAGAAATAACAGTGAGGAAATATTAAATAATTTTAAGCAAAGATGTAAAGAAATAAAATTAACATTGTCACGAACAACATCAGAAGGAATAGTGTTCGGTTTAAAGGACTGTAGAAGACACGGCGAGACCCAATTATAAAATTCCCAACATGACGACTACAGTTAAAGAAAACAATAAAATATTTAGGCATAACGATACATGAAAAGTGTTCATTTACAAACCTTGTAGAAAACATAAGTCAAAAGGTTAAAAAGATAATGTTTGGGCTGCAGAGAGTGGGTATAAAACAAACGACAATAGGTCCAAAACAGCTAGTACGACTATATCAGGGGGCACTACGGCCACTTATAATATATGGTGTGCAAGCATGGTATGACAGGAGTAAGAATACGCATATGAAGAGAAAACTCAGCTAGATAAGTATTACGAAGAGGTGAGATAGAAGCTGGGAGAAATTCAAATACATAAAACAAAAAAAGGTTTGGAAAAGTACACTAAGTAATAAGTTAGTAATTTACTGTAATGTAAGATGGGAAAAGGCAAAAGAAGGAAGAGTAACATATCAATTCATCAAGGACGTAAGGTTTAGTTACAAAAACAGGAGGTTATTCCAACCAACACAATCATTGTACGAAGTATTGACAGGCATGGAAACATCAAAGAATGTTTATATAAAAAGAAGCTAACAATAAGCAGCTAGCAGAATGTGTACATGTGGAGAAGAAGAAGAAGAAGAAGAAGAAACAATGAATCATATATTAAACAACTGTAAAATAGTATGAGAAGAAAGGGCACATTGGATGAAAGAATTGAAGCGACAGGGAATTTATAGTGACAAGGATTGGACGAAATATATTGCTAAGGAGAAGGTATATAATAGGTGGAAAAGCAGACATCATGACATAAAATAAATAAATATAAAATATTTGGTTTAAGTATGTTAATAAATAAAAATAATTATTTTAAAACATTTTTTATTTATTTTAAATAATCGTTTAGAAACAAAAGAAATTTAATACATTTTACCTGTATCATTTAAAGCAAGCATTATATCAGGGAAAGAGTACAAGGACTATACCTAGGAATTGAACGGCGACTAGGAATAATATGTAGTGTAGCATGTTGTTAAATAAAACAAGAAATTTTAAACATTTTTGTACTATATTGACATAATAAAGTAATAGACATTATAATATAGATAATAGACAAATAACAAAAGAAGGAAGATGGCTAATCTTGTAAAGATGCTATCTATTTGTTGAGATGGTTGTTTAATCGATTTATTATGATTTCCAGCGTATACAAGGTACTAGATTATTGTTATTAAAGGTTTAGCGTCTGGGTCAATTCAATAAAAATTTATGTTAATAATGTTTTTACTTTGACAGAATAAAACACAACCACGAACTCGGCGGAACAAAATCACAATTTTTCGTTACATCGTCAGCACGAGGATGTGTCCTGAATGTAATACAAGAAGGTATAAAAAGCCTCGAACGCAACACATGTTGAAATTTGTTACCCTTTTTTACGTTTTAAGCAAGTAAACATAGTTTTACTTTATGCTAGAGTTAATCAAATATGGTAATACCTTTTTACAAGATCAGCAAATAAGACTTGTAGATGTTATAAATAAATATATACAGCTGTTTACGTATGGCTTAAAAGCACAAGTGGTCAGGGCAAGGTTTTATGGTCATATATGAAAATGGTGAAGAGTAGTGGTGGAGAGCGATTCGTCGTTTTGTCGATCGGAAAAAGTCGATTTGAACATAAAATGTTCGAAATGTCTGTCAGGAAACAGCGAGGGAGGTATTTTGCAAGTTTGTCACTGGCGACTTCGTCAGATGCTTGATTTATGTCTAGGAAAACTACTGCTGCATTTTTATGGAAGTGTTCTCGATGGTAATTGTTAGAGTAAATACTGTGTAAGTATGGAAGTGGAGTGGTTGAGTCGAAAGGGAATCTGTTCTTTGGGGTTAATATTATTGTCACTTGTCGTCGGACTAGTGGGACTCAGTAAATGTTTCAAGTTGCTGTAGAAGAAACTGAGCAGTGGTCAAACAACTCTCATCTCTATTTACTGAAGTTATTAGTCTTTAACTGCTTTAGAGGCAGGACTCCCAAACTTAAGGTTCATTATAAAAAAAATAACGCAATTTTTATACCTGAATAGGTTTTATTCGAATATCCGATACAATTATTCGTTTAACTTTCTAATTAAAACAGAATACACGTCTCTTTTAAGAAAGCATATATTAAAATCTATGACAATTTGTTTTGTCATTATACCCGCTTTACCCGGAGTACCCGAAACAGGTATGTTGTCAGGAGAAAACAGGTAAAAACTGGGGAAGGCGGGTAATAATGAGATCTATTACTTTATTATTCAATACGTTAGTAAGTTAACGTATGAGTTAGACAGACGAATTGTTAACCTAACTACTCTGGCATCAGAGATTTCAAACTGTCAATTTGCCTCGGACATGGCTTTACGACCACTATCGATGATAGAGGCCAAAGTAAACGTTGCTANACCTTATCATATAAGAAACTCGAAATTAAAAATAATTCTTGGCGGAGATCACAATAGTAGGCTCCGGTGTCTGAATACGCTGTACTACAAGGTTCTATTGGCAACGCGGGGAGGAACTATTTGTTTCACCCTTACCCTCTCCTCCCAATACTCTTTGGATCTTTCATAAAGTAGCCTCAAAACTCAAAATTAGAAATACAACCGAATACTCAGAATTCTAAACCAGTGTCGTGCACAATAACACAATTTAACATATAGGGACACAACTTAATACAGATTTGAATAATTTTAATTCTCATACCTTGATATATTATAATAAAATCGACGAAAAATACCATTTCATGTTTCCTCCGTGCTCAAACATTTGCACTAATTGAATACACATTGCCTATTTGCTTTGTGTTCCATTCTTCTCCTCTTAATGTTATGTTTTTTTAAATATGTAGCATGATTATTGACTGATGATGAGAGTTTATGAATTTTCTACTGTCAGGTCCACAACATTTTGAGTATTACATATTATAACAAAATACAAATAAATTATTATTAACTATGAAAACTTTTTTTAGCTTTTTAATAAAATATATTTTTATGCTTTAAATTTGTGTAAACGAAATATTTAGCAACGTAATCATAATGCGAAAAAAAGTATCATTGCAATCGTAAACATAACGCGAAAATGATTTATTGCAATGGATCAAATGAGGTGAATGTGTCCAGTTATGATATACAATTAAAATTAAAGAGAGAAACATGAATACATAAATATTTGGTCAGTGAATATTTGGAAACAACCAGACATTTGTATGAAACTTCTGTCATCATCCGCTGCTTAGTTGACCAAACTTTGAATCGGACTCGCGTTTCCACACTGTATGAAAAAGCTGAATGTAAACACGTAAACATCCACTACGACAGTTAGTACGTCCCCGCGAGTTGTCTGTCCCCAATCCGAACGCTCTCCCATTCCACAGTGTCTCCAACCCCCTTCCTACCTCACGACTGCCAACCCTCCGGCTAACAATGTGCGCCTTGCTACGAGACCGGCATGCGAAACAGACGACGCGCAGAAGGCGGCGTGCAGGGGAAATAAGGCAATTCGCTCCCTCTGAAACACTTCCTGTGTCTATCGACCTCGCAAAGGACGACGCCTCTGCAAAGGGCTATGTGCTTAATAAGCTACAGAAAGGGTTTTCACCTGTCAACTTTATTTTTCGTCATAAAGAAGTTAAAGGTCACGCGGAAACTGCTGTTTACAAATTGTATGTATTGTGTGACGTTTTGAGAGATTTAGTTTAAAAATTTGTGTCAAACGTACAACGAGGAAACACTCACATGTCGTGTGCAGAGATTCTTTTTATCATGAAAGTGAAAGCTTATTTCGTTGTTCATAGGGTAGCAATATCTACACAATTAAGGTTTTAATAAAATGATTCATCTTTACAGTAGTTATTATTCTACAATATGTATTTGAATCCGATATTTACGCAATAGTATTACACTTTTTATTTTACTAATTATCTTTTGTTATCTTTTTTTCACTACAGTTGGAAATGAATTAATATTATTCATAATATAATATTAAGTGAATCAGATTCATCAACACCGTTGAGTAAAATCCATTAATTTTAATATATACTGCGTAATTTTCGATAATTGTGGGTTTTCATTAATCTGCTAGCCAACACATTTGCTACATAAATTAATATTGGACATAACCCACCTTTATTCTTTTTAATTCCTTATTTGACATGTTGTTCACTCTACCCTTTATTTTGTCATGCTGCTTCATATTTATTTTTTATTCAATCTAGTATTAATCATGTGACTCTCACAATAATCGTTTTGACGATGTTTATTTAATGATTACTAATGAATCTGAAATGAACCAATCGAAAATTCATGACAATTCACCATAACACTCCTAATAATACTGAAGTAGGCACCCCGCAATGCACTTATGTAATGCAGGAAATCGGAGTGCCAAGGCTGTACTTAATTAAATACAGGATTAGTTGGTATCATTCCACCAATATGAAACCATGAATGGACGCCAGTACCTATTCAGCTAAAAGATAAGCGGAATTTACACGTAAAACATAGCGTTTGTATCCACAAGTACAGTACGGCATGAAGAATACGTGCCAATAGTTAAAAATTCAAATAAACCACTATTTAAGAGGATAAGCGGTCCGCAAAAGCCAACGTGTTAGCGGTCTCTTTGAAGCCTCCGGGGCGCTGTTAGTAGCTCTCTACATCCCTTGCGTCATTTTCTTCGCGCTTTAACTTCCTCCCCGTGCAACAACCTCCAGCAGCAGGAGCCGCCTCGCCGGAAACAGCAAGGTGCCTTTTAATTTATGATGTGGCAGGGCGCTAGGAGGCGCTACTAGTGCTTCTGGTGGCGCGTGGAATAAGCTTCCTCATAGCGGACTTGCAGGGCTTGCGTGAGTATAGTTACCGTAAGAAAGGCGTCTGTACGAGTGAACCACTCCATATTTTCCCTTAATATGTCTTTAACACATCATTGGCTTTATTAAAATATTGTATTTTGGAAAGAAAAAAAAACTTTAAGAACATGTATTTTTCACGTTTAAAATGGACTGTTTTGTCAAAATATGAAAAATTATAAAACATTTTAATTTTCTCTTTAAATAAGTTCAAAAGGACTGAAACCGTTGAGAAGTTTAAAATTTGTTTCTAAAATACTTTTTTGTAAATATCCCTTATTGTTTTGTGATTTGTTTTCCGTCCTTCAGTCGAATAATTGAATATAAAATGTGCACTAATAATATCAAAATATGAGCTATAATTCAAGATATTCACATAAAAATTAAATGCGCCAAATCGTTTATTCAGAATATGCACTTAAATACGTTACGTGTACTAATTACTAATGAAGCGCTGGTGTAAAAAACTACATAATAAACATGCAAGTTGTGATTGATTACAGTAATTTAACCTAAATTTTACAAAGTTTAAACAAAACTCATGCATTTATATGCTCTATTAAATTAAATTAAATTCAAGTGGTCACACGAGGTCAAACATGCTAGAAATCGGTATCTCAAATCTGTAAAAAAGTCAGGAAAAAATGATCAAAACATGCAAAGTACGACTCCTGGTTATGAATCTGATGGAATGAATATCCTCATCCTCTAGGGAATTTCTTTTGTCCTGAGAAAGTAAAAAAAGGAGTAATTACTTTTTCAATAAACAGGAAAGTATTTTCCCTTTCCGTTGAATACACGCTCATCAGTCGGCATAAATGTCTCCATCATGGACATGTTATCCGTTATATTAATATGACATTTCGTAACAGGACGTGATATAAATATATGAATTGGCCTAGAATTCTAATTATTTCTGGGACATGTCACGTTTTTATGGTGACTTATTTTATTGCACGGAGTTCTTATGTAATCGTGTTTTTCAATCATTTTAGTATTTAATTTTTTTCTAGTAAAAAAGCTGATTTTTTAATTAAACATTTAAATTTTACGTAATTGAACATCTACAAGAATTAACTAAGTCGGGATCCTTCACATCATATCCAAAAACCAAGTACAAAATACTCGAATTTCTTGTATGTAAAACTACTGTAAGACTTTTCATCAGTTATCACATCATATTTCATATCACAATTGTTCCATTGAATTAATGGATTACTCAATACACATTTTGTCTACGTACACTCATTAATAATTATTGAGTCGCGGCTTTTCTAAACATTAAAGTTGTTTCACAAATTAGGACAATATTAAAAAACAGATTAATACTAAAACTGAAATGAATATGAAACAATTGTGGAACTGTTAGGCTACTGAGAGAAGTTGGTGAAAAACAAGCATGTCTTATGAAATGGTACAGATATAGAGACATAGCCAACAGATTAAAGGGCATCACTCGATTAAGCGACAAGACTTAAGTACAACCCCCTTTGTTCTCAGGGTCCTTGTTTCTTAGTCGGAAACAAGAGCCCAACAGTCACTTTCACTTTGGAACTCGCCCTTTGATTGTGTCTCGCTTCAAAGAAATAAACAGAAAAGGTAGAGGGTTACCCTAATGCATGCTTGAGGGTTTTCCTGAGTGCTTCTCTTTGGGTTCGAGGGGTTCAATTACGTAAAACGGAATGGTACTTTACAGTAAATATTCAAACAATTGTGGCTGCCCTTATTTATTCTCAAGAAAACAAAAGAAATATTTTAACAGTATTTAAGAATTAAATAATCCTGGTTATAAATGATGCACACATAAATAAAAGTTTCGTGTATGTATTTAATCCATGAAGAAATGGTTGGTATATTACGTTTGCGAAAACTGTAAAAATTTAAATTTAAAAAATAGTACTCGTATAACCAAATGTGTACCACCAGTAATTAATAATGAAGGAAATACTTTGCAGGGAACATAGAAAATGTAATTGAAAATTGTGTGGGTTCAGTACGTACATTTATTTTATCACAGTGTACTTAAATGAATGTATGCATTTCTTGAAATGTGACTTCAATGTTTGATGCTTCTTATAAACTAGTATTTTTAATACAATTAAAAAATTAAATGTACATTTACACAAAATACGTAATTAATGTGTTGGTTTAAACTCTAATAAAGAAGAAAAAATAAATTAGAGGTTTGGAACCTGCAAGTTCCGTGATAAATGACTCGTCCAACAATGATGTAGTTCATAATTTGTCATGAGAAGTTGTATTGTTCTCGTGTTTTGTCTTCCTTACTTACTCTTCGTGGAAACGAAGTATGAGACTCTAAGGACGACCTCTGAGTGAAGAGTGTTAGGATGCATGCGAGAAACAAAGAGAGACTTTTAATTTATGAAGTGTTCCAGAGGAAGTCGGCGTCCTACTTAACACTTGGGACGAATAGTGGTTGGACACGCTGAGGATTGGAGGAGAACAAAAGATAACATGAGAGGAAAATGGTATGGTGGAATGCGAGTGAAAGACTTTAGCAAAGTTGGAAGTAATACGCAGAAATATTCATCCAGACTCAGCGATAATTACTCTTCTCAAAGTTATTTTTTAATGTTTTATGTTGTGTGTAGATGTTCTATCTTCTCTTCCATTCCAGTCACTTGGTGTTGAACCTGAAGTGTTTTAAAGAAGTTCTGCAATTGGTTCTTTTTTGTTGGCGGGGGGAAGCGCTAATTATATATTCCAACTTAACTCTGTAGAATGTGGACGGTAAGTATTTAAAACTTAAAATAAAAACACAGAAAGTCGAGTATCTTTTCTCGAAGAAATAAAGTTGAAAATCGTGATAAGACCAAAAGCGTAAAGATGTAAAACATCAAAACTTCTCCAATATTTCGATGTAGACAGTATTTCGAGAACTGAATGTCTGGACTATTCATTGAAAGAAATATCTGATCATCCAACTGTCTATTTTACTGATGCATATACTACCTGAGCTCCGACAGCATTCATTGAAGCAGGACAGTGAAGTATAACACAATTAACATTATTATACTTTTATTGCACGTACATAACTGTCGATAAAACGTTTTTAAAGTTTCTCTTCCTCGCACATTTGGAGTAACTATTGTTGCTGACATGGAGTTAAAATTAAGAATTAAATGTCACAGTTATACCTTTAGGTTATTGTTGGTTCGCATAGAAGCACCGATTACAAAATTAGCGCGTGCAACGGACATTGTAGGTGTATCGTAAGTGAAAATGCAAATAGAAATAGCCACCATCCATCACAAAAGGAAGAGAAACTATAGTAAGTGTAGTGTAAGTGTGTGTGTGTGGTCAAAAATTAGATAGCATGACTACATCTTTATACAATAATGTGTTTACTACTAACACCGAACCTCGATATACAATCACTATGTATATTTGTTACAGCGCTAATAAAGGCCCCCACGCGAACAAGAAGGCCTCACAAAAAATAGTACGAATACATCTTTATTCAAATGAATAATTCCCTGTAAATAAATAATTTTCAAAAAACAATCACTCTCTAGTCATTATTTCTCTAAAGACACTCTGTATAGTCTATTTCATACACGTGCCACTTCTATGCATAACGCAAGTATTTAATATGAAATTATGTATTTTCCATCTTGGTCTATCGTCGAGATTAGCTCAGGCTTCATGCGCTCCGACAGGCAACTCTTAACGCTCCTGAGGAATCCGCGGAGCTCCGTTCATTTTTCATTCCTTGAAGCTTCCTGTGGGTCCCGTTAGAGTACAGCGTCTTCGTCAGGTTGGCAGGGGCAGCGGTGCTCCACAAAGTAATCCGCCTCATCTTAATTATTATCCGCATAGTTGCCGCAAGTTGTAGACGGTGTAGGCAATAAATTTCGTTTAATTACAAGGTCTTACTCAAAGAGGAAGGAAGAAGGTGGGCGTTTGGTGTGCGGGATGGAAATGCTACGCTCTTTTCTTAGGGTGAGACTTCTATCCGTAGGAAGTCCCGACTAAGGAGTTCAAACAGCTTGAAGTTCTTGTATAGAATTCTGGATGGCTGTTGGAAGATACGATATTTAGACTCAGAATAGCGAGAGTGAGTGGTATACGTTATCCCGAGCAGAATTTTAATTAACAAAATATGTTAATGTTTGGTCACTCATATTGAAATTTTACAGTTATATAGTCATTTTAAGCACCAATCGTTTTAAATTTGTTCATTGATTCATATAACTTCTAGGCAGAATATTTCATCATCTCGTTTGACTGCTTCTAAAATAGCATTTTACTAACAAATGTTGTGCATATTAACAGTAATATACTAGTGATACTACGAAATCTGTCAGTGTTCCTAAATATTATTACACAATGGTCTACACAATGTTAATAGCACACTATTCTTACCTTCATGCATAATAAAACTTATTTTAAAACTTCATGACAATATATAGTTCGTTCAACCGGATCAGTTATGCTAAAGTATGCCTAGAAGCTTGAAATACAGATCTTGAAAACCTAAGTATTCTTATAGAAATGCAGTGTATTTTTACTTTGTCTATTTTTATACATTACAAGGATTATATTATTTCTAATGTTTTTCAGCATTTCCTTAATTTTATTTTTTTTAATACAAGAGAATATATCAATTTCTATGGCTTTGTATCCCGCAATACAAAGAAAACTGACACATATTTGAATAAGGTACGCTGCAACTCGCCATCCCCATCCTGACCTTTTTTAACTACATGCATTTATTGTTGCTAAAATGTATTATTATTTATTGTCTATACTTCAAGTGAGCTTCTCGTGTATCTTCTTACCAGGCCAGTTCTTCGTATGATAATTTGATGTTGTCCTTAGTATCCCATTAAGTCAGATAATCTGAAGCGGAAACTCCTTGAGACCCGTACATCCTGTTAGACAAACTCCCTCAGTGACGTGAACATGATCTTCCTCTTAATATCGAAAGGAAGGAGTTGTTTTCGATTTAAGATATTATATGCAAGTATATGTATAAATTTATACTTTGTACTTAAGAAGAATAAAAGATTGCACTGGGCGAACTTCACTTCCTATGTGGTCTTGCATCAATTTGCATGCTTCCGAACAAAGCTACGAGTAATCGAGCGAGTTCACAACTCTAAAAAACATTTTTTTTAATAAAACCTGAAACTAATGTACGCCACATATTATTTGTAGTTTAAATAACAATGGTACTAACAGCTTTGGTACAAATATTTCACAACAGTTATCCAAAATTCTACTACTATTAACGTCCATTATGTAATCAAAATAAATATAAGTAAGACTTAATATGGTATTCGTCCATCATAATGCCATAAGTCTTAAATTATTTAATAATGTTACTAAATATTTGATGTATTTTCTTTTTAATTTTTTTCATAAGATATGAAAAAAGATTAATTACATTGCAAGTATGAAGTTTCAAAATTCAATTAAACAGAATCAACGTTTTTGGTGTTGGTAGTGAGTGGAAAATGTTTCATTGAGCCAATAAACGCAGTAAGAGAATCTTAAAGCAATGCGTCTCAAGTATAATTACAGACACTTCCTCCTGATTCTGTGCCAAAATGCTCCGTTTCGCATATTCCATGCCATGTTTTATGTAAACTGCAACTGCCTCGTAAAATTGATGTCGCGCGAGGATCTAAATTAGTCATAGTTTCGTGCAACCGAATGGGCTACCTGGGATCTTTGTAATGAAGAGGTCTACCTCCCGGACAGACACGTGCTGTACGCGTCTCGTGTCAGGGTACATACCTTAAGATAACTTTCAGAAACGTTCTTTAAAAAACTGTTACTCCATAACAAGAAGAGAGAAGGTTTTGATAAATACACACTGTTCGTCAATTAGCGGCGCAGTAAATTCATCACTTCGTTACTACTATGTTTTAAAATGTATGTGACATTTGATCTGAAGAAGCTCAACATTTGTATGTATTTTATCACAGAGTTATTTATTTTTGGATTTTGTTTACTATTATTTAATTACGCCTGACAACTATGCCAGGAGTTGAACGGCGACGAAACCCGTCGCACTTATCAATGCTAAACTGGTGCACATTGAAAGGTGCAGTGCGACACGATCGAGGAATTAACAGAATAACATATCGCTACATTAATGGGTATAGACCCCACCCAAGTGACTAGAAAATTCTGTACGTCATACGTCGATCGCGGTATAAGTTGTGTGCGTTTTACAGCGTGAAAGACGCGATGCTACCCATATCCGCTTCATGAATAGAAAGGATTAGATTTAGGGTGCAAGATGACACTTTTCTCTATTTTTTATAAAACAAAACAAAAACAGTTAATGCGATCAGCTTTAACTATTTTATGAGAAAACTCCAAACAATTCCCTATCTTATTCACGTAAAATATTTTCTCGCGGTCACTCAGAGAAGTGAACACCCTCTTAAAAAATGATGGTTAGCTGAAGGTACTTAATTTATTTATAGGAATGTACTGCTTTTGTCTCATGACACCAAATGAGGAGATGTTGCAAATTTGTAATTCTTGGCTTACGTAATTTTTGAGCGTCCCCAAAACGCATTGGATAGCTAGTTTTTCGAAAGTACACTGTTCTAGTGTATAATATCGAAAACAATACTTTTTGAAGGCTGTCTGA
Source organism: Laupala kohalensis (assembly GCA_002313205.1). Classification (NCBI taxonomy): domain Eukaryota; kingdom Metazoa; phylum Arthropoda; class Insecta; order Orthoptera; family Trigonidiidae; genus Laupala; species Laupala kohalensis. The sequence continues at coordinate 211,032 of NNCF01133714.1, forward strand.
CCATTTATATGTCTCTTCTTAGCCCTTTTTATATAACTCCGCGCTGGTGACTGTCTTCATTTCATTCATCTGCACTCATTGGTGGTGATTGCTGAGATCTCCACATATTTCTTTTTTTAATAATCTTTCCACTTTCTACAGAAACCTTTCTTAAATTTCCGTAATTATGTATTTCGTTTGAGAAGAAGATACTGTTTTCTTTTCGAAATTCCAGAAAATATAGATTTTATACAAACACTGAAGAAATACCTGCTGTCATCGAAGTGAGTCGGTTCTCGTTCTGACGGTGAGATACAGAGAAGGCTCTCAAGTTTTTTTTTCCTTTTACTTTTCTTTTCTTCTATTTGCCTAGTTTTTTACTTTTATCTCTTTTTTCTTCTTTACTGGTCTTCTCTGTGTGCTGAACGCTCACTCATGTGTTCTCCGTGCATGGTGACCCGTGTCGGAGGAAATAGGTGTCCTGGCGAGTCGAGGGGTTTTACAACCCTAGAAGGATATACTTTTATGCGTCATCCAATACGCTTCCTTTCGCCTCGGCCTCTTCTAGACGCGCAATCGGGGCATAACCCATCACCGACCAATCGGCTCGGACTGGGTCTTCGACTGAACTCCATTAGGATGTGGAGGCGCAGGGGAGTCCTTCCCACTGGTCGGCGGCGTTGGAGCAACCCTGCTAAAAAAAAAACATCGTGCCACCGCTATATCCCCGTGTCAACCCTGGCACCCCAGTCGGGTGTCTCCTTGTCGGACTCCGTTTTGGGTGGAGAACACGGCGATGAAATTAAATCCATGCGCATGGAAAAGTCTGTCCCCCTTTTGTCGCTCCCTTTTTCCCTCTTCCTCTTCGAACAGGCGATTAGTTGCCAAAACTGTCGACTTGAACAGTTTTTTTGTTTTTGTTTTTTGTTTTTTGCAAGGATAGCGATAGTCAGACCAAGCCTCGCTTCCTTGTCATGAGTTGTATGGAGAAAGGAAAGATATTTAAGTCTGTAAACACGGTCCGTCTTGCGAGAGCAATCGACGACGTAATTGGAAAGCAGCAGTCTGTCGTGCGCCAGCGGAACATTGAAATTCTTCTGGAGGCACGTACAGATATGCATATTAATTATTTAAGATCCATAAACGAAATTACCGTATTAAAGTTCATGGTGGCCAGCTGGAACTTGTGCAAAGGAGTGGTTAACCACGATGTTGCACACGAAACTAATGAAGACCTGAAAGAATTTTTTCGGCCGGAAGTGTTAGACGAAGATAAATCTACCCAACAGTTTTAACGTTATGCTTGGGCAAAATAAACCAATTTTGTATGTCTTTTTAGATTTCTCGACGAAAGTGACCATTGGCACAGTATTTGATCTTTATTCGTATGTAATTACGGATATCCATAAATGAGTCGGGGCTCCTCCCACCAGTTCTCGGGAGAGTTTGTATTTAAATCCTTCTTTCTTTTTCCTTTCCCTTAAATTTACTTTTTTCTCTCTAAATTGATATCTTTCTTTGTTCTAGGATTTTTTTTCCCAATTAAGCAAATTGTGTTACGCATTCCGAAACTTAGTTAACGCAGCTAGTCCACGTATTTCCCGATGCGTATATTTTGCAAACGTGTACTCCCATTTACGTTACGGCATTACCTTCTGGGGTAATTCCGGTCAGAGTATTCAAACTTTCAGAATAGAGGAGGATAGTTCGGATAATTTGTAAATCTCACCCCCGAAACTCTTCTAAACCTTTATTCAAGGAATTAAATATCTTAACACTTCCCTGCATTTATATTTATGAAACGGTTTTGTTTGTTAAGACCGAATTACTGAAGCACCACCCTTGCTATATACGAAACAGTCTCGTTCACGAACACAATACTCGCAATAGAAATAATATTCATCGGCCTAGAGTGTCAACCACTCTTTGCCAAAAAGGACCGCATCATTCGNGGAATCGTTCTATATAATTCCCTGCCAAAGAATATAAAAGACATTATGAAATTGAATATCTTCAAATCCGCGGTTCAAAACTACCTCCTACACCAGTGCTTCTACACTGTAAAAGAATTTATTGATTTTAATAAAAGTTAAACCCATCTTGTATTTTATCACGCCATTGCTGTAGCACTTTTTAAATAACTTATAACAATTTCAAAAACTATTTTCTTGCATGATTGTGTTGCCGTATGGCTCATATTAATTTAGTTTTATGTGTACTCAACTTTGGCAC
>NNCF01133714.1:214036-254896 GCA_002313205.1 Laupala kohalensis
GGCGCAGTTGGTAGGCGCATGAGCGCGTAGAGCTCAAGGTCCCGGGTTCGAATCCCGGTCCCGTCTCCCATTTTCATTCGACGTAACATGATTAATCTGTTACCTGGCGGTGAGGTTCACCGTAATCTAAGAGATTTCTATGTTTAATTATAGTATTAAAATAATGTATTTTATAAGAGTATGCATGTTACATGCAATATAACAGTAAAGACACAACACAAACTTCAAAGAATTGTCCGTTGGTACTACTTGAAGCATGACAATCCTTCCCTCTGTTCTTCTTTCCAACAATGTAATGCATTATAACTTGAACTACACTTCCACGTCGCGAGCACACATAAAGCGAACTTCTAAACAGCTTGGAAACAAACCTTGCCTTACATCTTCAATGTCCATCAACAAAGAAGAATACGTCTGCACGTTTCCATTTATTATCGTGGACTGTTCCTCGCAAACAAAGACCGTCCCGAGTCGTCACTAAATACACGTCGTCAATGCGCGCGTCGCGTCTGCAAATCCTCGAATGCAAACGGAGCACGTGAGGCCGCCATTATGAAGTAGCATGATACTGCACCCTCATGTCGCTTGATACATATGCATTTACACAAAGATCGTACATCTTCTCCTGCCGAGAATTCCTCGTATTTACACCGGTTGGAGGATATCCCTGAGATGTCGTCAGCAAATCACCGATGTGTCTAACAATAGTGGGATATTTCTATATTGGCGCACCTAAACCCCCGGGCGGGAGTATATTTGGAAGCTCCCACACTCTAGCTTTAGGAGGACCCCGACTAGTAGCACATCTACTATTTGACGAACTAAAAAAAAATGAAATAAATTTTATTTTAAAAATGTTTCAAATTATGTTCAAATTTGCGAGTATTTTTGGTTCCGATTTCGACGCCCGTTACGTGATGAGGTCCAGGGTGAACTCCCCCATATAAGTACGCTACTGGTTCATATGGATAGTGTTTCTTGAAATTTATTTTTTCCAACTTGAGTGATTTTAAAGGGAGATCACGTTTATTTAGTACGTTGTAAATGAAAACCAATTGTGGTAGCGTTATAATAATTTTCTTGCATTTACGTTTGTGCTGAGAGTGAGAGTATGCGTTCGACCCTCCCCATAGGTTGGGGTTTTCAGCTGGGATTTTCCTTGCCTTTCTCAGATCAAAGAGGATTCGATACCTCATGTTCCCAAGAAGACCGTCTTATCTCCTTTTTCAAAAAATGTATCTCGAAGGAAGGATAGATTCCAAAACCTGTATCTCACCACATAAAAGAATAAGTGAAGAAGAAATACATAAATTGGGAAAAAATATAAGTTCAGTGATAAACTAAATCCGTTAATTCATGTACCATACATGTTTCTGACGCGAGTAATTGTCCCTTTTCAAAGTATTTGAGCAACACTTTCCTAATTTATATTTATGACATTAAAGCGTGAAGTAAATATATTTATCCTAGAGTTTTTACATACTTTGTACTACTTATTACTGATTTGGGAAGTACAATATACTTGAAATATTCATAGTTTGTTTAAGAGTACGTTAAATTTGGATAAGGGATTGAAGCATTGTTTTTTTTATTTACTCAATTTGACATTATAAATAAAGTTCAATTAAAAACATGATTAAAACATTTCATATCACTAAAAATAAAGGTAAAATATGACAAGCATATGAAATATGAAAAATAATCTAAATTAATTATACAAGAAAACGTGGATGACAATTTCATTTGCACATAATTACGTAAAACAATAGCACAAAGGAATCAAAATCTCGTTGCAGTCAAACAAATAATATATAACGAGATCTTATGCAAAACTCCAAGAGCAGCACGCAGAAACATTTCCGATTCCCCTTCTCCCCTATGTTTCACCCCGCCCTTCCCTTTGTCCTCACAAAGGGATTCGCGACATGGCCCTTAATTGCAAGGCGCGCAGGGCAGATCACAGGGCGCGCCAGGGCCTCCGCCCCTTAGGCCCATCCCCGCCCTTTTCACGCTCCCGCCAGTCTGGCACTGCAAGTCGGATCCTCCCTGCTGCGTGTTCGGAAGGCGCGTGGCAATTAATGGCATCCAGCTCTCTTCTGTCTGTAACCTGCAGATTGATCTCTCACTCATTTTATCGTTTTCCATTCCTCTATCGATAAAAGTAGAAATAAACTTCTAATGACTACAAACTATAGTTCGTTGTTATTATTGTAAAAAATATGAAAATTCAGCTTGAACATCTTTTTTAAATACTGTAATATATTTTTTTTAATAATGGAAATATTTCTGAACTCTTTTCTTGAGTTATACGAAATTTTACAATAGCAGTATGCGATGATATTTTGTGTGCAAAACATTTTAGTTTTGTATTTTCCATTTCCAAAATACGGCCGAATTTTATAGAATAGCAAAACCGTAACAGTAACCAATCATTTCGCTGTTTCTACAATAGTCAAATGTTTGTCGTCAAAAATCAGCTATTGTTACATATTATTGTACGAGTAGTTTCCCCTTCCATATCCACACAAAAATATAAAGACCTCACTGCACTTTAGAGAATATTTTGAACTTTTTACTGTTTTATTTACAATAAATTAAAAAAACAACATTGTTAAGATCGATCAAATCACGAAACTCATGTAAAAGTTTTTACTACAAATTTAAACAACAAGAATATGAATATTTGTATGACTGAAAGGGGTTCATCCAATGAGATTTACATGTAACGTATGTTTACACCCTAAATTTGATACTCAGGCAGGAATAATTGACAAAAATAAAATATAAATTAATTCGAATCATCTTTGTAGGAAAAAGCTTATTAAAGATGTTTAATGTGTTTTAAGTATAGCTTTAAACAAAGAATGCCGTGTGTTAAACCAAGAGGTACTGCTTCAACAAGTATTAAAATTCCCTTGCTTAATTATTTCTTAAATATGTTTTATAATTATGATATTAATCAATGTGGTTACAAGAAATAACGAATTTACTGATAGGATTCATTTCATGTTTAAAATTGATTTTTTTTCTTTTAATAATATCGTGGCCTTTATCCAATATACGCTCCACTTTTGAACTTAATTTTATTAGTTGGACTAATTAATTGTATTATGCTTTGCAAGTTCTAACCTAAAATTTCGTGAATGTAAATAGAGTCCATATACAGGATAGACATGAGCAAATACTGACAGATCAGAAACATCCAACGATCTCCGCAATGCACGAACTTTCTACGGATAGATAAGAAAAATCACCAAAAACAATAAAATTTCTGAACCATTTATATAACCAAAATAATTGTGCTGCTTTCTCTCAAACGTTTTATAGTATTCCGTAATAGAGAAATATTAAATAGTTTGTAACGTGAATTTTATATTATATTGCAGAAGTCGTAGGTCACTGTTCTGACCATTACACCACTTGCCACACAAAGTGCATAATCACCGAAAAAAAATTACTCTATTTTCAAAAATATTGCAATTATTTGTTTATCATATGAAAGTGATTACTTCACCTTTTAATTTACATAAACTCATGCCTTATATGATGTTATTTTGGACTCATTTTACAGGTAGTGTATTGTTTCGCAGGTTTTATTTTTGGTTTCAAATAGAGCTTGTTACTTTCTCTTAACGTAGTATAAAGAAAGTTTTGTAATCGTGAAAAAATTCGAAACGAGATTTCGACAGAAATATCAGTTTTGGTTATCCTTGATTCAGAAAATGTTGTTTTTGGCATAACGTCCGTCCGTCTGTCCGTCTGTCCGTCTGTCCGTCTGTGCGCAGCGATTCTGAGTAAATGTATGTACCAATTTAATGCGTATTTCGTATTTACGGTATAACTTACTTCTTGTCGATGCACGTACTCTATTTATTAATCTTTAAAACAAAGTGTTCTTTACATGAATGTCAATGTACTCTTTTGACTGTTTCTCAAAAACGGCTACAAAAATTTTGCTTAAATTTTCGGTACGTAAAGTACAATTAGTATGCATTACATCCGCAATAGCGGTATTTCGCTTGAAAGTTTGGTAAAGACAGTAAAATAATTTCTGTCTGCTACACTTACACATTAGTTTACTGTTTCAAGAAATTCGAATGATATTTAGCAGTGTAAGCGGACGTAGAACACACGTTTCATAAACCGAAATGATAGAATACATAAGAGAGCAGCAAACGCACTGCAGAAACAAAACTACATCAATTTCTGTCTACAACGAAATCACATTTACATAACATTTTTCGATATTTATAATACTGATATGTCGCCATATGTTTTGAAATAATATTCTGAGTATTTTTATTATTTTGAAAGTTCATCTAGCGACTATAAGCATGAATAGAGCACTGGATGAGATCCAAAATATAGCGGACCACTCCAGAAATCACCCTTTCACTCTATGCTGCAGACGGAAAAAGGTATAAGCGAAAGTATGTGCAATGGTTTTGCGTCACTAGTTGTGGAATATGAAAGCGCATGACATAATTAACACAAAGATACTCTTTCACAGAAATCCGTATACTGCTAAATAATTACCTTCTACAGTGCACCGATTCTTGATTTCTTTTAAATATATGCTATATACTTTTTTTGAAATCTCTTTGTTGTAAAATATCGTCTGACAAAAGTTTCTGTATTTTCCTGTTGAGTGTCGAAAATGAACAAATTCGTCTTCCTTTTAATGGGGTTTTGGGGCTCTCCAACGCCAAGGTCATTCAAAGGTCTTATGGCCACGGGAATGCTGATACTGAAGCCGAACGTCTGCCATCCATTCCCACGAATGCACATAAATGTTTAATAAACTGTGCAGGCACTGCGCCTCGGCAGTGACAGCGACGGTCTAACGGACAATCGCGAAAGGTTTGTTTTTAGTATTTGTCTCGACCATATGTTTGGAACAAATCATAATAAATGGTATTATAACATTATTTTAAAATTTCAAGGTGTTGTAAAGGTTGCAACATCGTACAATTATATATTGCAAGAGGTATTTCCTTTCCATTCGAGCAAATCTTTTTTTATGTAAAAAAACATGTTATTTTTTCATTTGAAATCTAATTCATACTCCAGATCCTCTGAAATCTCATCAGTAATATATTGTTCATAGGAAAATAAAACTGAGTTTTTATGAACCATATTCAGTTCCCATTTAATTTCAGACAACAAGATCTATTAAAAAAATCAATGGACAAATAAGCAGTTAAGAAAAGTTTTTCCCATGTCAAAACACAGATGTTACAAAAACTATGAAAGACTTAAAAAATTGTTTCACAACATACTGAGATTTCTCTCGTTATTAAAAAAACCATAAGTTGTCAATTTTACCCGAATCTTGACATTATATTTCGAATAAATGTGGAGGAGGAGAATAAATAGATATACCTGTGAAGAGAAAGAATGAGGAGGACAGAAAATGTTTTGATTGACATAAACTTCTTAGAAAATCTAAAATATAGAAAGAAATGAACTATATGATCTTTATTACTTTTAATTATTTGTATGAAATGGATGAATTCAGAAAAGAATAAGTACGACCTTCTGTACCTAGAACGCATTGCAATTTCAACTCTCGTACGGTTCATTTTGTATCATCCTCGCCATATTGATGAGCTTCGCCAGACCACCGATTGAACTTCCATTAAATTTGGAAAATGTCCGATCGATACTAATTTCGGTTTAAATAGAGGCATATTAGCCGTGGGCGGAAGGCCGCCCGACAGATTTAACCCGCTTAGCCTTACCGGGTTTTCGTGATAACACGCTGATCTTGTAATGCCGTGTATTGTGCTTCCCAATTAACAAGATCCGCGACGATCCTCGGCTGTTGCGAATAACATGCGTTCGTATGAAATCGTGAAAGCGAGCAGATAGAGGGATTCATCAAATACGTGGAAACCATAAGTCTCAGAAATTAATACGTCCTCAAATCGCATTCCACGGTTAGCGTTTACGAAGGATTACAGTATGTGAGCGACAGGGATGGGATTACTGAAAAGTCTGTGCGCGTCGAGATGTATTGGTTTTCGAAACAAATATTGTTAAAGTTCTACTGGCGAGCTTTCTCGTGCTCTATAAATAGACATTTCGTTTGCTTCCTGATAAACTGTAAAGAACTTCATAAAGGTTAGGCAATCTTTTTTCAAAAAGCAATTATAAAAGTAGTATATTAACTAGTATAATAATTAGTATATTAATATAAGTACTAGTATATTAATTTTTCAATCCACCTCTGCCTTAGGGTCCTTGATCAGAATTGAAGAGATGGTCCCTAGCTTGCTCCCGAAGAGTAAATTAGTTTATTGTCCTGCACGTGGTCAAAAGCAGTTTGTACTGCTTTTTGATAATTAATTTATTAATTTATTTTATCAATCTTGAGTTCATTAGAAAATTGTCATTGTCAATAAAATTTAATTTTTTTTCTACAATGGATAATTAGTTACAAAATGTTCGAGATATCACATTTCTTTAAAAAAATATGATTTTAAAAATAGTGTTGTAATGGCTGTACACATCATTTCAATTTCCGGGGAAATTTTAAAACTTCAATTTTTAATTTTTTTATTATTATAACTTTTTTATTAATAGTTTTATCATACCGTTTCCTACATCACCCTGGAAAATTAATTAATAGAGATTCATAGACGTACACTAAGAAGTGTGGTTAGATAGGTGTTCCAAGCAATTTTTCATGCTTTTCCGTGGTGATTGTCAGCCGTTACATTACTATGATTCAGTGAAACAGAGAAACAAACGAGTAATCTCCTTAACAAAGTTTGTACGTCGTGTCTTCTATAAGGCGTCATCCGCATAAGCATTCTCATGCCACGATTTTTGTAATTGAGTATATGGCCGATCTACATGCAAACACCATATGAAAACCTTTTCAACACGTCAATGAACGTTATTTTGTGAACGTTATGAATTGTTGACATGTTTAAATTATTAGGAATTATTATCGTGTCATAGTTTGGAGTTTTTATCCTACGTTGTAATAATCGTATAATTATATATTTTTTAAATAAATAATAAATATAAATGAATATTTTTTGACCGTGTCATTTGCATCGTTTATTTTGAGAACACAACACAATTAATATTATTGTAGTTTTGAACATTCTTTCTCGTATTTTTGTTGGCAATATTTCGTACATAAAATAAATATTGATTTGATATTTAGTAAATTCTATCCAGTGTATAGAGTATGTATTGAATTTACCTATGCAAGAACATTTTGTGCACTATTTATTTTGGTATTATAAACTTTTTTCTTGATTTCCTTCGATCGAAAAATAAAATCCGAAATAGAATTGTTATCGATGTGTGTTCACGGTACTAGCAATATGCACGAACTGAGTTCGGAACAAAATTACGCGCGAGAATACGTAAGCTTAGAGTGTTCAAGCCACACATCTCTTGGAAGAAACGGAATTTTTAAGACACGCACAATAGCTCTACGTTGTTATGCCACGTATCTGTAACCTTGCTTGATGGTTATATAACATTTCATAGCATAATTACCGAAATAACTTAATATCGATAATATAAATGGAAACTATTTTTATCATCGAAACCATTACGTGCATTATCCGTACTTTTTTAAGTTTTGACATTTATATTGTAAGTTGTATAATCATAATAAGAATGTTGGTTAAATAAGATGAGTAATACGAGATTGTAATATAAAATTCATTAAACTTTCACTTCATTACAAAAAAGTGAATTTTATTCATGAGCATTTACGGGTACTGTAACTAAATTATTATCCAAGAAATAGTGTATACGTTGAGTATTTAATCAACTTACCTCTAACTTCCTTTTTCATAAAATATAAATATGAAAATACGGTATTGCCAACCAATAGCCTTATATAAATAAAATATTACGCAATAACATAAAATAAAAATATTATTTAAAATATACAATTTACCGCGTAGTTGCTAATTATAATTCAGTTTTTAATCAGAAAAACAATTTCCTGCATTTCAGAAAAAAATTCAGTTTCTAATATTAAGAAAGTGAAGAAAATATTATATACTATTAATTTAATCATCAACAAGGGAAAGCTGTTGCGAAGAAGCGATTAGCTTACTATAGGAATCCAGTGGACACAAAGCTTATCTTCTGGTCTATTGTCACATAAATGTATGTACTATGCCCAAACATAATTCCGATATTAGTACTGCTTAAATATGTACGCAAATGTAGTACATAATTTGCGTGTGAAGGTGTAGACAGTGGAATAAAGGGATTGACTAACGCCATTACCTGTTACAGCGTTTTGCTTATGCTACACCAAGCAAAAGATATGTCTAAATTCCATGAAGCAGGTAGTAGACCGTTCAATATACTGTGCCACCTCTAGCATTTGCGAAAATTCTCCGTTCATGCCAGTAAATATTAATTTGGTTTATTTATGTTACACTTCAAGAATAAAAAACAATGAAATGATTCTCCCAAAATATCGGAAGTGCCCATACATATGAACTGGTATTATGTAATTACTTAACAATAATGTTTTTCGATATTACGTACCAATTACTGTATAAACATCTATTTTTCAACCTTAAAATAAATTATTCTCTGGAGATAAAAAAGGAAATGAATATTGGGTTGTATAGTAATCGGTTTTTATTTTATATATGTGTTCAAATCTTTTTTTTTTAAATAAATACTCGTATATCACATAAATTTATTAAATTACATCAGTCGTATTTCAAATAATATATTTACATGTATTAAATTAGTAGTTTCTGAAAGCTCTGTATCTAAACACAATATTACTTATAATATAAAACTTTACCAAATTAAATTACACTATTTTACATTAAAAGTAAAAATCGTTCATTTATTTTGGATAAAATTACAACTCAATGAACATAATAATTTTAAACTTCAGACACTTTAAGAATAAATATTAGTTAATTCAATAAGTTTACTTAATACCTACTCACTTTATTCCCAATCTGAATTTTCTTCATGAAAAATACATCCCTTTGAATTTACTTAAAATTTCGCGACATTTTGCCGATAATTATTGTTTTCGGAATAACTGTTATGTTGTAGGAAGTTAGAGATGTGTAACATTTTTTTACCAAGATTATAAAAAATTATGTAGAGTTTCGGAAATCATGATACTATCTGTATTTATGAGTTCATTATAGATTTCTCTCTCGTAACCCTAGGGCTCTAATGTCCCTGTCGTTGAGGAGCCCTAAAGCCCCACAAAAAAATAAAAATCTCTCGTCACCTCGTTTTGTAAAAAGTAATAAGATACAGCAGTGAAAATTTTGCTTAGTGTACAATTGCAGTGAAAAATGAATCATTGATACTTTAAGTAACAATAAACGTAATACATTTCATAAATGCTTAAGAACAGCAGAATATAATAAGTACTAAGTTACGACGCGGTGTAGGGCGTCTTCAAATATGTATTCACTCGCCATTTAGACACCAGATGAGTTAATTGTAAATTAATTTTTCACAAATTCTGTATTTTCTATATCAATTTTCTTAAATTTTGAAATGAATTTTTGAAGTTGTTGAAAATATTTTTAAAACGCCAATATTTGTTATTTTTTGTCATATACTTTTCTGATGTATGTAGATTCTGCAGAACAATAGAAAAATATATATTTACTTTATTCGATACAATACATTAAAACAAATTTTAAAGTACCAAGTTTCAAAACATATGTTTAAAACTAAAGTATTTCGAGCTCATCTGTAAATAAAATAATGTACAAAAATTTTACTGATTCTTATCTATACATGTCTCCTATTACCTGTCTTGTTTTCATATTTCTTCATTCGGGCAGTGAGATGTATCTGTATCTTCAACCGTAACCAAATACAAAAATACTTCAAAAGTTTTCCAAAATGTGTATGATTAAAAATAATATGCAAAATAAGTACAAACATTGGGAATATTCATTTAATTATTTAAATTTGAAGTACTTATTTCAATTTTTTGATGGATACGACAACTTAAACAATTTGTTTTTGTCTCTTATTACCTCTTGCACCACATATTACCCCAACTTCTCCTAACGTATATTAATGTGGGTTAAATGAAATATTTCTAGGAATAATTGTGTATCAAAATACGAAGATACTACTTAAGTGAATCCCACACGCAACAGCGTGATCAGAAGTCCAATATCGTTCGTGTGTTTGGCTGTTCACGTCAGACAACTGCTACACACTTGAAGTGGGATTCTAATTTATGTCGAGTGGCCACCGAGGACTGGGCGAGTATCCTCTCATTCACCTCCACGATCCTGTTGTGGAACCTCTCTTGACTCGAGTGGTCGTGAGAAAGTTGAAGGGCTGTAGAGCGAATCCAGTTTTGCTGCACGCTCTTGTTATGGATATCCTCATAAATTTGAAGTGACGGCTTCACTCCTCGGGGAAATGTTAAAAACCATGTAATTTTGGAGAAAGTTTATTTGCTACTTTTCTATGTCTCTCACGCATATAAGTATCTTCATTCCTATATTTAAAATACTTGATTTAAAATTGTTGTGAACTTCCACAATACAATTTAGAATTTACATGCAGATCTCTGAATGCATTGTTACAAGATTGCACATTAAAACAAATTACCGTGAAGAAAAAACGTACAAAATACTCAACAGACTTATTTAAAGTGTGTTTGTGTAATTTAGAGTATTATTGAACAGTTGTAGAGGTTAATTTTTTAATAAAATATCATTCAGAAAACTACCCAGCGATTTTCAAGTTGTTTTGAATTTGTACTGATGTGAACCATGTACTTGCATTTATGAATTCACAGCGCTATCAGTTAAAATACTACGTCATTTCTATTGCTGGTTATGTTATATAGATGTACACTTTTCAGTAGTTTGGAGAGTATTTTCAATTCCGTCTGTATAAGTCGCTGTTCATAATTCCGTTTCCAAGTCTTACAAAGCAAAAGAGCAGGTATATAGGTACTTACAAGCATTCAAATATTGCTCATTAACAGCATAGAGTACGTTTCTGGGGTGACCCGTGGCGTAGTGCCTAACGATCTCGCCTTCTACCTCTGGGGACGCGTGTTCAAACCCGATAGAACGAAACGGTAGGTTTTCTCGGGGTTCTCCCGTTTCCCCTGCCTATCATTCCACCACAACATTCATTTTTCATCATTCACCCTCATGTCATTCATTAATCACCCGTCTCGGGGAGGGGCATCCGGCACCCTGGAATTCCCCAGTCAAATCAAAGTAGGAGGCATCATACCATCCCCATCTACGCCGACCCCGTCTAACACGGGAATAAGGCGAAGATAAAGGTGAAGAAGAATAGCATATAGTACTTTTCTAGAGTGTTCACGCGCATTTTTCTTTCAGCGTCAATACCGAAATGAACTGGTGTTTTAGCACTTATAGTAGAACAAGAATTAATATAGTATATTACTCTAACATGGAATTATCTTCTCCATATACTTTTCTGAAGTATTGTTTTAAGTGCTCTTGTTAGAATTCATTAATATACATGTCAATAATAATTATTTAACAAAGTTGAACAATCAATTACTGATACAAATTTTAATCACGAAATAGTATTCAATAATATTGTATGTATCTGGAGGAGAATGTCAACTGTTTGACGTCATGAGAACAAATAGGTGCAAGAACTCCCTAAAAGCAGTACGTCTTCGCAGTGGCGCATCGTTCCCGTACCATCATCACAATTTACCCCTTCTGGGCTAAAGAAGTCACACAAGGAAATCAATTTCCTTTGTTCTACTCTTATGAATATTAAGTCTGTTTTTTACCGTATTATACTGCTTTGTTTTTATTAAGGGTGTAGTACTACAGTGAGTGAATATTACCTGCGAAGACATTCTCGTTACTCCAATAATTGTCTAAACATCTAAAATATAACAGTATATCATATTTATTGTCAAAAAAACGACGTTACAATTGCGTACGACCACATGGAGGTCAATAAAATAATTCACTCTCCAGAAGCAAACCGTTGATCATCCCATTAATTCCGACTTAAGAGAGTGACGGATTTATCATTTCAGTACCTCAAGGAAAACCATGCCATGCGCAATTTGCGCATCCCTAAGATAAAACATAATGGTCATCTACGTTATAATATCAACGAATTTATGTTAAATAGAATACAAAAAAGTCATTACCAAATCTTAACATAATTTGCAAAATCTTGACAATAAATCATAACTTTTAAAGTAACATTAATGAGACTGCCATCCTCACGATGGAACCTAGAGAGCCTACGTATAAATTCACGTCTACCCAAAGGAAAATCGGAGAAAAATCAGGGCTATGATGGGGCTATGGAGTTAATACTCACAACCGTTTCAATTTTGAGTACAGATAAAATAAACTGTTATGTTTAATTATAATTACAAACAATGACAACATTCACGAGCATAATTTAGTAATTTAATCTGTCGTTTTGAAAGTACTTTTGCGAAGGAGTGATGTACGAAAAAAATTTTTCATTGAAGGGGAATTTAAACTAATTCTTACTTGTATTAAAATCAATGAATTCTTTTACATTATGGAATCAATGATGCATTAGCTAGTTTTTAACCGTGATTAAAAGAGTCTTAGGTCAATGATATATTTTTCGTTTAATCATTATTTTGTGAATTTGCTCAAAAACTCTTCGCAAACAGGAAATGAAACATGTGTAAACCCGTTGTATAAAGAAAGTATTGATGAGGATATCTTATGACTGCGTCTTCCTTTGAAGTACTGGAATAGTTGCCGTGAAACGCATTATGGACTGTGGCGAAGCATGACGTAATCCAAATCCCTCGCTAAGCCTTAAATACAAAAAGGAAGTGGGAAGCCCTACAGGGATACTCTGCGGACCGCTGCTGCGTTTCCAAGGCAACGCTGAAGGCCTTGGAGCGATGCTCGGTTCAGCTATGTTATTATGAAACTTATTTGTTTCATCTACTATTTTACTGTTCAAACATTTATACTGTGTTTTCGGAATTTTAAAAAACCAGAACTATTCATAGAACGAGAAAGGAAAATAAATGACTATTCAAATCACAGATCGGCGCACACAAAAAATTAGTGTTTGACCACTCTTGCGGGTATTTAAGTAAGATATGTGGACTTTCTCATGAATTTACTGCACTCTGAAGTTGATAATAACAATTTCCCTAGCAATTTTATACATTAAAACTGTCTAAGTATTCCATAATTCTTAATTGTGTGTGCATATTATTCGCTCGGGACCAGCCCAGTTTTTAGTTCAGATAACTAAATATTTTAATAGAGTAGTTCAAAATTTTATTATCCTCACTCGGAATTTTAATTATCCTCCACCTTACATTTTGAAAGTCAGATATATGGAATATTATTCTCCCTAGAACATTTGATGAAATTAAGTGAAAATTTTGTGTTGAAACTATAGACAGAACAAATGAGACTTTTAAGTAGTGTAATTATTTTACGTTTTCTGGGTGGGCGCTCGTCCCGTAGTATAAAATGTAAATTGGATGATTGATTACTTTTCCTTTCCGAATTAATAAACTCTCTTTTGGTTTAGGTGCGCCTTCATGATATATTTTCTTCAACATTTACGGAGAGACTATATTATAGCCAAGATAGAGCCAAGAAACTTGATCTCTCGCTGCCACTACTCTGCGTTCATATGTGGTGTTTTGCACGAGTCTGTTGCTACGAACAGGTCATCGGCCTTCGATTTTCCTTCTCGTCACCGGCCGATGAGTCCGTTGGCGTGAAGCTCCAACACGATCTCTTCAAACAACCAGTCAGTTCCCCTTCATGTCCTGTATTTGAAGGCAGATATCAGTAGGTTAATAAATCAGTGTGCATAGCGAATACGTCAGGTTTCCTAGACGATCATATTCTTAGGTGCATTCGTACTACAAGAAAGAGAGAAGCTTGAAATATACCAGCTAAACTAATAATTCACACACCAGCCCAACAAATAAAGAAAGAATTTTAAGAGGAGTTAAATTCATTAAAGTTTTTTTTTGTAATCATAAAGTTTTTTTTAATCTAATCATAACCCTCATGACACAAGTGAGGTAATGACAGAACTCCATATTTTTGTTGACCCCGTTCATATAACTTGCATAGGATAATTGTACACTATTGAATAGAGATAGTATTGGTTACTATTTGATTTGGTTTGTAATGTTGTAATACGAGGGGGATGAGGTTTGGCGTGGTTTGGTTGACACAGGGTGGGATAGTTTACCTGATAACTACAGGTTTGGGTATTGTGTCAGTTGGTGTTTGGATGAGTTGATGGATGAGTGATATACGTTGGTCTATGTTGAGTGATGATGTGTATGTATACGTTATGTATGAAGATGTAACTGTGTTATTGTGGTGTGGTAATATACAAGTGGGTGTTATGTTTGTATAAATGAATTATTAATGGTTCTATAAGTTTATAACAATTGGTTGGATGTACTGTAATTGTAGTCCTTGTTGTATTTAACCCTGAAGAAGGACAAATGAATATCTGAAACTTTATTAGTATGAATAGTGTATAATTGGTTATGACACAAATAATCAATCACCTTTCTCCTATGTTACGACAGAAGTTAGTTAAATACAGGAAAAATAGACATTGATCATGGGCTCGAGTGAAATTGTATAGACAATGATATCACATGAACCCAACAAGTGTCAAATGACATATATAAAAACAAAATAAATCAAAATAAACTGAAATTTTGTACTCGTTAACTAATATCGCACGCGTTTTCTCGCTTAAGTTTTACTGTAAGTTTGACAACTATATTCCAGCAGTTCTCTTTTCTGTTTGCGTCTACTTTCAAAATATACTTCCCAAATACAGTGTAGTATATAATGCGTATCTAGAAATGTGTGATTTTAATATAATCTATAATTTGTAAATGCAGTGTCATTACATAATAAGTTGTTCTATATTTCATTATCTTTTTATTCATAATTATATAATACTGGTGTTACTGTTTTTATTGCATGTTCAGCACTAAGCCGCCATCCTGATTGGAGTTTTTTTACTCTATCGCTTAATATATACTCCAGAATGGTCCCTAGTTCTGCTTCCCAGGTACAATGTCAATAAAATCCTCCGAATTATCATCTTGTATTCTAAAATGTAAATGTTTTAAATGGTTAGACCGTAACAGCGGTCCTTGTGGTCTGAGTGCCGCCGAAGTAGAGCCTGTCTTTTGAATAAACCGTCAGTTTCGCAAAGTACTTGATAAATTTTCAGGAATCGCACATAATGCTCCAATTACGATCGGTATGACTTCTGTCTTTACATTCCACATCCGTCCAACCTCAATTGCCATTTTCTTGTATTTTAGTTGCTTTTCACATTGCGATTCACTGACGATTATTTATTTAGTATAACTCAGAACGACTTTCAATATGTTAGTGGTCACCTACGCTTTAAAACTGCTAATAATAACAGAGGATTTAGTCTCCCATGCAAAGGTCGTTTCATTGTGTCATCATTACAATGCGATATTTCCTCGCCATACATTCGCAAGCAGAAAAGCCTACACGTGCCGACGTACAGAATTAATGAGTCTCTTTTGCATTAAACAAATGCTACGAGACTTCCGGTAAGCGAGATGCGTGACGTAACATCCGGCAGCGCCACTCTCGTCCAGGATGAGATATTTTACAAGTTTGAAAGGTAGCGAGATGGTTGAAGGAATAGGGAGATATGAACAGGTATTATAATCTAAAATATTCTACCGGAATATAATGAAAAACACTATAGGAATGTTCATTATTCTCAGAAAGTTCTGTTGGAAAAAGGAATGGAAGATATTCATCTTTCGTGCTAAACATATCAAGGACTGTGAAATTAAAATGTTGGGTACTTTTCATTATTCCAAGAACAACGTGGTTCCATTTGCTGTGTACTGGGGAAAGTTAATCGAATGTACAATGTATATCTGTGTTTCGCTGTTGGTCAAAATTCTGCTTTTATTGAATAATGTTTTTATTTTACATTTTTTGTTTCTTTTGTTCGTATATTAAAATTTTTGGTTCGATATAATTGGTTGCATAGAGTTGAAGCGATACTAGTATTCATTTTTAAGAATAAATGAAAGATGTGGTGTTGTCTACTAGTAAAATATTTATTCGGATAGTACTTTCGCCAGCTTAGCTGGCATCCTCAGTCTAAAATAAAACGAAATACAAAATATAAAGAATATTGAAGAATGCAAAGTACAAGATTTTTGTTAAGTTTATGAACATTTGAAACTTGTTAAAATTATAAAAATGTGAAATTATTTGAAATTTGTTAAAATTGTTAAAAAACTGAAATTAATTAAAATATAATAAAGTTGTTAAGTGCATTGGAAACGGAACAACACATTATATTTTTATAATTTCATTCCGTTGCAGTTTTCATCTCTTATTCACAGATACATTCTACATTAAAAATAAACATAAATGAGTTGAATGTACCTGACAATGCCTAGTATCAAAGGGCAAATGTGCTGAAAGGTTGGATTGGGCGCTATTTAAGAACCACTGGTAAGTAGTGGCGGGGGGAGGGGTTCAGTTTGAGCACTGACAGGGAAAGTCCTGAGAGTAAATTGGTTATTCCAGGAGAAGGGACAAAACAGGAGAGAGGTTGCTTGTATGTTCATTGCACAGAGGGACATTCTGTTTTAATAATTTATGAATGTGGACATTTTCTAAGAATAATCTTTTTCTGAGGGTTCTTTATATTTCAAGGATGTGTAGGTTTTGATCAATGTTGAAAGAGTGGGGGAAAAGGCAAAATGAGATTGATTGCTATTCTTGTGTAAGGCGTGAATGTGTTCTTTAGTTTTGATTTTAAATTTTTTACCGATCAATCCTCCGAATTTGACATCACAATCAATACAAGACGGAAGGTATACTCCACTTTTTTCTAGGGTGGGGATGGTGTCTGTTGGTCGTAAAATTTGGTTTTTGTTAGAGTTGTATGTTTTGAAAACTGTGGTGTAACCCAAGGAAGAAAGAGTGTTAGCATTTTTGTTAGTAATTTGTCCTAGATAAGGGATAAATGCAGGATTGAAAGTGGATTTGAGGAGTGAGGTTAAAGAAGTTATGTGTGAAGTGTTTAATATAAGAAGTTTTTTATGTTGTATGTTGTCAATTAAATTCGTTGTGAAACCATTGACGTAAGCTATGTGTTTGATTGTCTTAAATTTCTTTTGTAAAGTTTTCTTTAGACATTGGAATTTGAAGACCTCTGTGCATCATTCATTGAGTGTAAGGTAGCACGTTTGTGGCAAGCAGTAGACGTGTTTTGTATGACAGTGTCAGTGTTCGTCAGTTTCCGAAAAATGTTAAGCTGGCGAAGCTAAATACTAAAGCGGTGAAACTACTATCTGAATTAATTTTTTTGCTAGTAGACAACACCACATCTTTCATTTATTCTTTATGTAGTTGCTCTTTTATTCGTATTCCTTTTCATGTTAAGTTTAAATATAAATTTTTCGCTGTTACAGAGGTTTTATGAGCAGAATGATTTTTTTAAAATTCAACTCATTTCAATGGAAGCTACGAAAACATTTTATGTAAATATTCTACAAAATGTTGCACTAAATAACTATTCCCTCCCAGAGAACACCATCTTAACGAAGCACTTTCCGTGCGAGTGGCGAGGGTTTGCGCGTACCAATGAAGCTGAGAGCTATGCCGGCGGTAGTGTAACTACCGGCAGAGCCTCTCAAGACGGACAAGTCTCTGCCGAGGTACCAGACAAAGAGTGATCCACAACCTGCTGCCTTGTAGGAGGGAGAGGGACCACAAAAGGCTCTAGGGAAGGAAAACCCCGACAGAAAACCTAACAGTAGCTTTGCAGGCTGGGAGGGAAACCAGCAGAATCGGATGATGGGTTGAAACCCCGTTTATCTTAAATTAATTTATCTTCAAACCTCAAGATTGGCCTCGGAACGATAAGGCTAAACGGAGACGATTTGGATACGGATTTTGGCACAAGGAACTTTAGGACATTGGAGAAGGAAAGAAGACTTAAAGTTCTACTGCAGCGTGTTAAAGATTACAATCTGAACTTGCTGACAGTTCAGGAGACATGCTGGAACGGAAAGGAAATATTGGATAAAAGGCAATATACAATTTCTAGTAGTGGTAAAGAGAAGAGTATGAATAGGGAGGAGTGACTTTTGTAGTGGAACGATCCTTGAAGGAATGTATACTGGATTTTAGATCAGTCAGTGAAAGACCATAGTACATTAGGATAAAATCGCATATTTTTAATATTTTGGTGGTAAATGTACATGCCCCTACAGAAGAAAAGGACGAACTAGTTAAAGACTCATTCTATGAACAGATGGATAAAATATTTGAAGAGCTACCATCATGTGATGTCAAATTATTTGTGGGCGACTTTAATACACAGGTAGGACGGAAAGAAAGCTATGTAGGACTGGAACGCATATTCTACACGAGAGATCTATCGATAATGGACTTAGGATTATTGATTTTGCTGCAACTCACAATATGGTTATTAACTCAACATGCTTCCCACACAAAGAGGCACATAAAAGAACCTGGCGAATACCTGAAGGTATTAACTTGTCAAACTGAAAATCAAATGTATTCCACACATACGAAGGGAGAGAATTAATACGTGTAGGAAATATGACATAGCAAATCTTGAAGTGAAAGTAATACGCTCGAAAGTTGTCTCATGTGGTGACACAGCAGCAGCAACAACAAGATACAATAGAGGAAGAATAGGAAGTGATTAAGAGCAGGATGACAAAAGCATCAGAACAGACACTGGGGTTCAAACAACGGAAAGACAAGAATGAATGGTTTGATGAGGACGGAATGTGGAGTAGCTGTTCAAGAAAGGAAGAAGGCATACAATAATTTTCTGAGTTGACCAACCAGAAGAAAGAATCAGGAACTTGTCGTAAGGAATAGATAAGTTAATAAACTTTGCAGAAGAAAGAAACGAACTTGGTTAAGGGAGAAAATGGAAAGGAAAGAGGGTAATCTGAAGGAAGCAAAAATTACTGATGCATACAAGGAAGTTCGGTATTTTTAGAGAAGGTTTTCAAGCCCGATCAGAAATTATAAGAGATAAAGATGATAACTTGAGATGAGGCAAGGAAAACGCCTCGAAAACATGGGCAGGGTACTTTGTAGATCTCCTTAATCAAGGACATGATAACACACTGAT
Organism: Laupala kohalensis; assembly: GCA_002313205.1. Classification (NCBI taxonomy): domain Eukaryota; kingdom Metazoa; phylum Arthropoda; class Insecta; order Orthoptera; family Trigonidiidae; genus Laupala; species Laupala kohalensis. Next base: position 233,219 of record NNCF01133714.1, read on the forward strand.
CCAAGAAGGGAATAATAACAAATGATGATGATGGGGAAATACCGGTACTCACATTAGAGGAGGTCGAAATAGTTATTAAAGGATTAAAAAACAGGAAGTCCCAGGATATGATACCATACCATCAGAGCTTTTAAAAAAATGTTCTGTTAAGATGGTGAAGGAAATTTATAATTTAATTGTTTCCATATGAACCCATGAAAAGTCGTCAAAAGAGTGAAACAAATGTGTGATATACCCTATATAAAACGACTGGTGACAAATTAATCTGTAAAAAGTATAGATGTATTGCATTGCTCAGTAATGCATACAAAATCTACACATCTATCTTTAAGAGAAGTTTGGAACCTTATGCAGAGAAAATTATTGGAGAGTATCAGTCGGGTTTCAGAGGAGGCAGATCAAAACAGACCAGCTCTTTACAATGAAGCAACTACTGGAGAAAACCTGGGAATACAATGCAGATGTTCATCAGATATATGTAGACTTAAAACAGGCGTATGACTCGGTGAGAAGGGAACATTTAGTGGCAATATTGCAGAGCTTTGAAATACAAAGGAAGCTAATAAGGTCAATAGGTGCAACATTACATAATACATGGGTACATATAAAAATAAATACTAAGGAACAATAGTTTGTGGTGACGCAAAGCCTGAAACAAGTAGATGAACTAGCACCAATGTCATTCAATATGGTACTAGAATATGTCATAAGACATGTGAATGTAGACACCAAAGGAACGTTATTTCAAAGGTTAGTGCAAATTATAAGGTATGTTTATGACATATGTATAATAGGAAGAATAAAAAACCCGACAATAGAAACGTATAAACACCTAGAGGATCACAGCAAATAAGTTGGTCTCCATATAAATAAAAAAAACGAAAGTTATGCTGCAAAAGAAAAGTCAGAGTAGAAATATCAAGCAATTGGAAATGCATGGTGGCAATATAGAAATTGTGAGCAGGTTCTGCTACTTGGGTGTGGTAATAAATGATAAGAACGATGAAATGGAAGAAATACATAATAGAATACAAGCAGCCAATAAAGCATTTTTCTCCGTACTGACACTGTTAAAAAGTCGACTAAAATATTGAAGACGACTAAAATTACATTCTATAAGACCCTTACCCGACAGGTCCTTACTTATGGATTTGAAACGTGGACTCTCACGGGCACAGCAGCGTCTTTGATAGACAGAGTGGAGCGAAAGGCACTAAGGCGTATTTTTGGTCCAGTTAATGAGAATGGAATGTGGAGAACACGATATAACAAAGAAGTGTATGTATTATGTGATGTGGCTGTATCTAACTTGTGAGGCTGAAACGACTGGAATTGGCAGATCATGTAATAGGGATGCAGAATGTCAGAATATCAAAGAAGATATTAACAGGGAAATTTGAAGGTAGAAGATGTAAGGGGAGCTCAAGGGTAAGATGGGAGGATGCTGTTAGAGAGGATGCCACCAAACTATGCCAAATACGAGGATGGAGTAGAAGCGCGGAGGATAGAAGAAAATGGAAGGCGAAGATTGAGGTCAGTGTTTGGATACGGGCTAAAGCACCATAAGAAGAAGAAATACTATTCACAACACTCACACCGCACAAATAGAGATTTCTTGCTTGAATATAATTCCCAAAATAATTAAACATGGACTACCACTTAACACAGGTTCTATACCATTAAGGTAATATTTGAGGGCTGTTTCGTTTTTAATAGGTTTAATCAACTGCAGAAAACCAACCCTTGCGGCATACTTTAAAATGAGTATTCATTATCCCATTATGACAAAAAATCATAAGTTTGAAAGTGGAACAATAGAATTAATATTGTTGATTTTATTGTAAGATACTGAAGTCGTCATTAATACATGATACAAAAACCTCATGGAGACAACTTTAACCCAAAATTACACGTGCAAGTGATTAGTATGTCACATGTATGTCTGCGTGATTCATTATGTCATTTCACTCCCCATAGTGCATAAATGCATCGGATATGTGTGTGAATGTAATTGGTTACAGAAGAGGGCTTCTGGCAGAGTATGATAGAAATATCGCAGCGAATACATATTGATCGTTCAGAAAGTTCCTAGTACCCAGAAATCGGGATTTGAAGCAAGGAGTTATCACATTAGTAGAACCTCATTCAAATTTTAATATCAAACGTAGAGACGATTCACTTTGAATCGTTTCATCTCAAGGTTATAAATAGGACAAGGTAGTTTACCTCCTCTATTTTCTACAATACCAATTTTTACGAAACCATCTGGTGAGCTTTCAGGTGCAAGACAAGATATTACTATGAATAAATGCCGGGACTGATAAATAATCGGAGGTTTAAGTTCTCCTTAACAGCAAATCTTGAATTATATTAATTATATTTTTACTACTGATAAATTTATTGATGATTATCCATGAGTTTATCCATGAGAATACTAAAAAAAAGTATAAATCTAAATAATTGAAAAGTATGTACACATAAAACAAGTAGATTCTATATTATCAACATCTGATTATAACGTTTACCCCTACTCGAACAAAATATTTGGATGATTTTTTTTTCAGTTAAAGTATTTCATGTTCTCCAAAATACGTATACCTATGACTTATTTTGGCAAACTCAGCCTTATCGCCGTTTGATGAACACAATCTATATGTAAATATCTGAAAAGATCTTGAAAAAGTATTTATTAATTATAAGTGATGTATTGTTGATTTTTAATTTTGACCGAACCTATAGTTGTCTCTGTAACAGTCATAATTTATTCCACAAAATAGTAGATCATTTTCTCTGACGTTAGCACCGTATGATGTATTTCAATTACAGTATAACCTCGATTAACTGTGTCTCGACTACCATTTCTACTAGAGAGTAAATTAGATAATTGTCCTCCATGTCGTCATAGGCAGTTTCTACATCTTTTTTGACAATAAATGCATTATCATATATAAATCCAACTACTTCCTGCTATCTCCACAATTGTATGTAGGTTCCTCGAAACTTAAAGATAGAGACCCTCAGGTACCAATAAAATTTTCACTTCCAGGACATAATGCATTTGAGAAATATTAGAAATAAAGTAAAAAAAAAATAATGTCAAACATCAGGACACGAAGACTGATTACTTCATATTTCAACCCATGATAACGTGACATCCTTCACACATATGTACAGAGTCTGTCCGCTAAGTTTCCCTACTGATTTTCTCTCGCCCAATGGAAGCGCTGGAGAACGGTCCCTCTGGGTTTGAATGGTGATGGGGATCTGTAGTAAGGAGGAAAAATTGGTTTAGTTGCCTCCGGAGTGTGTGGATTGTTTGAGCAGTGAGACTCTGTTGAAGTCACGTGTCGCGTATCAAGATGTAGCGAAATCTCGAACAGCGTTACGACATCACATTTTGTGTCAATCTCGATAAAACCGGTACTGACACGATAAAAATGCTTCAGTTGGCTTACGGAGACGTAGCCGTGAACGGAACAAGTGTGTTTGAGTGGCATAAAAATTTTAAGGAGGACCGAGAAGACATTCAAGACGATGAACGCGCAGGATGTGACCAGTTTCAGCAACAGTCGATGAAAATGTGACGAAAGTGCGTCAACAAGGACAAGTGCGTCAACTGAACAGACGCTCAACTGCCAATTTTACAACGGTAGTCATCGAACGTTTGCAAAAAAGGGTCCACCCAGAGATCGCCGCTACCTGGAATCGCCATCACGAGAATGCACAAAGTCACTCGTGGTCGGCGTGTCCAGGTTCGGCGTGTCAACGCTGCCCCAATCCCCCTACAGTCCAGATTTGGCTCCCTGTGACTTCTACCTGTTCTTTAATTTGAAAAGGGAACTTAAAGGGCACCATTTTCGAACCACTGACACACTTCAACAGGCTACGACACGTCATTTAAACATCATACCAATCGAGGGCTTCCGGGGCGCGTACGAGAAGTGAAAAATTCGTTGGCAACGATGCGTCGACTCAAAAGGGGAGTACTTTGAAGAGTTCTAAAACCCTGTAAAAAGTTCCGGTGATAAATTTTATGAATAGCCCGCAACAATGTATATTATTTTATCTTTCATCACTGGTATTAGTAGTCTGTTTTTCGTGATTCTAAGTTTGTTACTATACAAGTGCATTACCCTGTGAATATGAAGTTTGCCCGACTGGTTTCTGTGCAGGTCTTAAGAAGCTTTAGCATCTATAACACCCCATCTCCTAATAGAAGGAGACTTATTTTAAAAATATGGAGATGCTTAATATCTTGAATAACAGCTTCGTTTTTTGCTTCTTCTAATGAGTGTTAGTGAAGGTTTGATGTAAATATTACTTATCGTATTTGTTAAGTAAAACATTAATTTTTGTCCCCTTTTTACCTCATTTTTTTTTATTTTAGTATTTATAAATGGGAAATGTAGCGGGCTGTTGAAACTTACCTACATGAAGCGAAAGGAGGTACGAGGTGAGACGTAGGACTATTATTAATAGGTGAGTCGGTTAGCTGAGTTTACCAACAACTTGACCCACGTGGAGGGGTTAGTAGAAGTTGTTAGTAATACAGTTATTGATACTAGCAGAAGGTGGACAGGAGGAGGGTTGGCTTTAATATCGATATAAACTAGAAGTGAAAAGCTACAAATTTATTCGAACCTTAACTTGGCACATTTTTCCATCGTCTTTTTTATTCGAAATTCGCACCTAAAATTCCTACCCCTTGCGTAACACTGAATTTGATCGTGATCACCGCTCCGTGTACTGGGTGATGGTTCTGCTTACAGACCGTGTCCTCGAAACGTGACCGCGACGCGTCGAGAAACGCGTTCCAACTTGCATTACCGATGCCCTTTGTGTCAGGCGTCGCGCGGTAGCTCCAGCTACACGCGACACGACGGCCGATGAGCGTAGTATGTTAGAGGACCGTGACGAGCATTCTGCGACACAAGCAGGAGTGCGTGGACGTTAGTTTGCGTTTCTATTGCCATTCTTTCATTTGAATTTGTGAATTCAAATTTGTGACTTGGCTTCATGTGTGTCACAGAAAAAACAAAATTATGTCACAACAAGCAGTAAAATATTTTATCATTCTGTCATTATTTATTGATGCAAAAGACCTTTTCGGCGGCGTGGCGGCCAGCTTCAGTGCTACAAAAAATTCTACAAAATATAAATTACAAAACAAATATAAATTGAAACATTCTAAAAACAATCTACCCCCTTCTTCTTTGAAAAGTTAATAATTTTCAATATAATATGAAATAATAACAGGAAATGAGAAAGCTGGCGTACTTGGGTCCTTTGGCAAGCGGTGACTGAAAGCACCGTTGTCTCATGAAGGGTCAGATTATATAGGGAAGTTTCAGAAATTTCCTTTGACGTCACGGGTTTTCCGTGTAACGGGCTTCAGTTGTTTTAAGGCTAATTTTAACAAGAGGAGGAAATATCCGGAATTTAATGATTGAGTGTCAAAATGTTGGAATTAAGTGAATTCTGAATGTGTATGTTTTCTAATATAAGCATTATCCAGTAATTATTTTCTATTTTCTATTTAGCAATTTTGGGAAAGGTAACAGTGACCAATTTTGGTATCCCTACTGATAGAAAAAATAGAACAATTAGCTAGTTTCTTTGGGATTACTCATATACTAATTGACATGCTACAGATAATGTTTGATGAAGACGTGTGTGTTTTGTTATTTGTCCTTCCCAAGAAACAGGTGTGACGTAATTAGTGTATTATTATAATTTTATTTATTATAAATTTTTAAAGAAAATGAAAAAATAGAAAATAAAATATAAAAAGTCACTCATATTTTTGAGGAAACAGTTTTGGCATTTGCCTTCGTCAGTCACATAGATAATCATGTGACTGGCTTTTTATGATTTATTTTCTATTTTTGCATTATCTTTAAAACTTTTTAATTTATGAAAGATGTAATAGTAATTTTATTAATATACTAATTGGATACATATTTTAATATTGCAATTGATCCAGTTTCGAGAGAGGAAAGAGTTTTCCATAATTTGGCGACACTACAATGATGCAATTTAAAGAGGTTTTGTTAATATCAGAATCTTAATGCGAATAATGTTTATTGCTTTCCTGAACCTTGTGCCTTTTTTCATTTTACATAAAGTTGTTTCCATGCGCTTTCTACAAGTGGCGATGTCATTTCATCAAATTTGAGGACCATTAGGAAGAAAGCTTTTCCGAAACTGAATGCCTTTCATTTTGGCTTCTCCTCCAACACGGACTCCATACTTTTCTGATCCATCAACTTCTCATAAAAAGAAAAGTAAATGAGAAATTTTCCTTGCGAGGGAAAAAAAACTTTTGGAGGGGAAATTCGAAAGAAAAACATCTTGCGAATTCTTGAGTGTAAGGGCCGCGAGATGAAGGGCAGCAGAATAGGGTGAACCCTTAGCGCTCGAGGGAGATGTCAGAAATTAAGGAGTGTAATGAACAAAGATGGAAGGACGTCTAGGGAGAAGTTATGCGGGATGAGGTTGCAAGGACAGGCGCAAGTGAGAGGATACAGGAGGAGATACGCGAATACGGAACCATAGGAAATAACGTAAGACTTCTTCCACTGTTACGTATTCTAATTTTAATTTTATAGCAAAAACATTTGTAAATTTTTTTTTAAATTAACAACCTATAAAGTAGACTAAAATGTCAGCATATTTGTACTGTATCTCAGGTTTTTTTCAGAGTTATAGATTTACATTTAAGCTAAAGGGCTACCTATAAGTTATGGCTGATCAAAAATGCAGATAACGACATTTAAGGCGATACTTATTGAGTTCGGAAATATAGCAGATTATTCGGTAAGGAATGGAAAACAAGAAAATCCTTCTTGCACTCTAGGACGTAGGAACGAAACTTTCGGTTACATCCTGTGAAACTGCAAGTTCTACGATGAAGGAAGAGCAATTGCACAACAAATACTAAATGAGGAGAGCGCATCATGGATGAAGACGAAAATTATGAGATTTTTTGCATGTAAGCAAGCTAGGAATAATAGAAGACACGCTACGAGGGAAGAATTGTTAATATAGAACTGATACAGAGAGGAGATAAAAATAATTTTAATGTAACATTGAACCACTCTGCTAAATTATGGGATTATAATAAAATTTTGAAAACAGTTAGTAGAATAATCTTTTTATAACATATATAAATATTATTTTGTGCACATACTATGTTTGAATTCGTTTAAATGTGCCGTATTTACATATTATACACTCCAAATGAATTTCAAAATCGGTATTTTCTGGCTCAGGTATGAACAATGCAAACTTTTATCAAAATCTTTACCGTACTTGCAATTCTATTCTCTCTTCGGGAACGGGAAAGAATGGAATTAAACAACAATCTTTACACCACGTAATCGTATACTTACAAGGTAAATGAGGAACCGAATGCTAATTAGCAATTGTTTTAAGAGGGATAGGGATAAAAATGACTCTAATTTTAGGAAGTAAAAACCTTCCGGGGCATTAACGACGCTGTTAATAAAGAATCATATTAAAACGAATCATTAAAAATTGCATTTTTTATCGTCCTCTTGGGGTAAATCATATTTATACAAAAAGTTATGTTCACAATTTTACACAATGTTTATGATTTCTTGTCGTTCGATACTTTTCTTTACCTGAATCATTTTCTTTAAGTAAAAATCTACTAGTCTCTTCATATTTTACGAAGATTAAGCCAAAATAGAAAAATGAGGATATTCAATATTTAATTGCTCGTTTGATAATTTTGGTTCTGTGACTCTGGCCTTAAGATGTGTGTAACATTTGAACTTAGGAAGATAAGCGGGTAGCGCAACACAAATTGTTGTTATAGTTACGAAAAGACTCCTCCAAATCTCGTTTAATGAGTGGACCACGACATCGGACTCATCAGTCACTTCTTGGATGAACATTTTGAGGAAGATATTTCTAAAAACTAATATTAATTTTGCTCCACTGCTAAAATTTTCGGTTTCAGAATATTTTTCGAACTGTATATAATCAGTATTTCATATTAAATTGTTGATTTTTTTGAAAAAAAAAATTATGACCTTTGCTTTCTACCCATTGAATTATAAGGGTATAGTCTGTAACCATTTTTGAGACTTACACATATAATTGTCTGTAATAAGTACTGAGACGTTACATTTAAAGGAACTTCATTTATACTTCATTGAAATATACTTTATTAAAATGTAGAAAAATAATGGAAGTAACAACATTTCTCCAGCTACAGGAGATAATTTTTCGTAAGACTACATGAACTTTGAAACCATCAAAAGTCTGAAACATCACTTTGCATTGTATTTTTCTCTTCTGCTCTTACGGAAGAATACTTCGCTGTATTTGTTCACGTCTGTATTTCTTGACTCTTGATCGTCTTCCCAGAGCAGTCCGATGAATCTATCTGCTTTTATAATTAAAGATCCATGAATAAGTAATTTATTACTGTCGGAGACACGTAATTATTTTCTCCACGAACATTCTTGCAGTCTGTGTGCAATAGATATCAATAGTTTATATAATTTTTTAAATCACCCAATAAGACAAGTAAACATCTTATGAGTTGCAAAATCACGAGAACCCTATTTTTCATGGATTAATTATTAAGTCTGTCTGTACGGGAGCTATTGGGTATTGCTACTTCTTGGTTCCCTTTTAGCTTCGTAAGTATGTTCTGTTACTATAAACATTTACGAAGTGTTACTATAACACTTTTAAATTCTGTTACTATAAACATTTGAATAAACGACACAAATAAGTACACGTACCTTTTTAAAATAAATTAATAAATCATTCCAAAATAAGCGTCATGAGTTGATGTCTTATAACATAATTTTATTTCCTGTTAAATGGCGCAACCACATAATTGTATGACTGAAAATACGTATTCCGACCCTTCAATATTTGTATGATTTATCATACATTGGTGAGATCAGCTGACAAACCACATAATTAGAATTCAATCATAAAACGTACCGACATTTTAAGCTCTGGATTCAACAGTTTCCCTTGAGAAATGAGTGTAAAATTGCATGAGATCACCCTTCAGAATTTTTGATGTTCGATTCACCATTCTGGCGCCTCGGTGGAAAGGCCTTAGATATAGGAGTGCGTCCCTCGCAGCTGTCATTGCCAACACCCGCCACTCCGTCCCCCACTCGTTGACTGACACCTTGCCACTTCTCCTACTTCACTTCTCCCTCCCTCCCCCACATCTTCCATCCCCCCCGAACCACCCACCACTTCTGAGGCACTGCGGATACAAGAGGGGTCTCTCGAGAGGGTGACAGGGGAGTGGAGACCTCTCTAGCGCCTTCCAAGTGATAGACACTGCACTTTTAACTTTCATGTCAAGGATTCGGAAATTTTCTTAAGGAATGGAGGGAAAATCCCTCGCTTGAGATATTTTTTGAGTATAACTGTTGCTTTGGGTCTGCCGTCCGCTTGGCGTATAAAAGTTGAAACAAACAAGTAGTCGAAATGCTTGAAAAACAATATTTATATTTGTTTCCTCGTGAAATAAAGTTAATCTGATCAACTGCAATTATTATTGTTCATCTGAGTTTTCTAGAATTTTGATTTCCAAATCCAGTAGGTAAAAAAAATAAAAATTGACGTATGTGAAGTTATCATTTGAACATGACGATGACTTCAACATTAAGTCGATACGTTGTATACAAATATAAAAAATATATAGAATTTTTGTAAGACTTTGATTATTAATTGATTTTGATTAAATAATGAACTAATTATGTTATGTTGAATGAAAATGGGAACCCTGGTCCCGTCTCCCATTTTCATTCAACATAACCTAATTAATCTGTTACCTGGCGTTGAGGTTCACCGCAATCTAAGAGATTTCTATGTATATAATGGACATTGATTGTAGTAGTATATTTCGGAGAAATTAATTTGGCACATCTTTGCCTGACTTTAACGTCTTAATGTTTTATGAATTTATTAAAGGATCTTTGTAATGCTTTTGTGTGTGTGTGTGTGTGTGTGTGAATTATTAATATTGTTTCGTGTATGATCATCAAAGTACCAAAAATAAAAGTTTATTAGTAGTCTGAAGGAGTGTATACGCATAATTCGTAAAAAATACGCACAAGATTTTTAAACTGATTGTCTTAGGAATAAAACGTGGACAGTATGTTACGATGTGTAGAAATAATTCTTTGTAGCGTTAATTCTACTTTGGACAACAATAATTTTGATAACCTTTTTCTCTAACCAAACAAGTTAAATTTGTAACATACTTTTGTCATATCTTCTCTACATTTCTTTCTTCGATCCCAATTTCCAGTGGCACCTTTGAAATGGTAAGACCCACTCTTTTTTCGTTCAGGAGAAAACGTGAATTGGAATGGGGTTCCTGGGAATTTATTTCTTCTCGAAATTAGCCGATTGAATCGCTTTCCGTAGGGATGCAATAGTGGAGAATGGCGTGAGGATATAAATGCAAATTCCTTGCTAGGGATGGACAAACACGAAGAGAAACTTTATTTTCCAAATCTTTGTTGAGGTGGAAATATAATTATATGATATATATTTTAATATTTTTTTTTCATTATGTGAATCATCTAGTGATTGAAATTTTAATTATTTAAACCCTCCGCTTCGTATATGATAAATAAATAAATGTAATTGTTATTCATACGCAAAAGGAATTTTTAAGACATGTTTTCAATTGTTAACATACTTTCTTCGACATGATAATTTAAAAAATGCTTCGGAATTACTAAAGTTGAGATTTTTTCTTTTAAGTGCAACTTTTAAGTGAAATGTTCGAAGAAGTATTAATGCACTGTGGGAAAACTCTTGGCAGTGAAATTGAACAAATTTTTTAATGGTATTCTTTCTTTTCGTACATAAAGAACTTACAGTTGTCGTTCTAATGTTCCAATTAGTACTCCCTCTTAGAAACACGCGTAACTTGATGGTATGTATGTAATTAGCTCTTTGGAAAAGAAATAACTATGCGAATAGCAGCGTGAGCTTTCGACATCAAAGTCTGATCGCAATTCAGTTTTATCGTTTTAAAAACAATTCTTTTGGGCTGATACTAATGAAGTGGTCATGATATTTTATTATAATTCATATTGTATAAACTGAACGTGACTCACATTAAATTTTTTTATCGCTATTGATTCTACTTTTGTTACTCAAGTCATAACATCAAGTGCATTGAAAGAATCATATGTTATGATTTTCACAAACTTTTTCTGGTTCCTCTAGGGTGATGTTGTTTATCTTAGAACATCTTTTGCAAAATCAGAATCGGTAAATTGAATTTCAAATAATTTTAATTTTCTTTAGCGTGTAATACTGTTCTACATTCGTTTCGAAACATGTGAATTTAAAGGTAAATATGTTTCGAGTAATGAAGTAATAATAAACATTTGTGTCCTGGGAGCTCGGGTTGTCGTAGTTGATTTGTGTTGCGAGTTTTACCAAGAAGCACGGAACATTAGAAGACAATGTTAGATATACTTATTGATATAATTAATTCTAATGTATCTTAATAATTCGTCGTATATGATACCTTTTGTTTCGAAAATGATCTTGCAGGTAACTTATAACAAGTGTACCTGGATTGAACGGACACCTTTNATTGATATTATTATCCTTATGAAGGATGTAATAATATCTGAAAACGTAAGAAAGTAATTAGTCTCCTGTATTACCAATCCTTACGATTGAATAGAATTATAGTCAAATTGTGGAATATGATATACACATTTTTGTATGCGCTTATTAAAGTTCATTCTTCAGATATATTTATATTATATTTTACGGATCAGCAAAAAATAGGGTTTAATAGTTATTATCACTCAGGCAAAGGATTCCACAAAATTATGTATATTTACCAAACAAAACATGAAGGTAGTGTACATCATCAATCACTGTCAAATGCATGTTGCCAAAGTTAAATATAATACAAATTTTAAGTATTTTTATTTCATTCATATTTTAAAAGGGATGAAGTTTGTGTTTTATAAATCTTTATTTTAACCTTAAATGTAATGGAAACCTAAAATGGAAATAATAGTTTTTTACTCTTTGGACAGGTGTAAGAATTCGAATAACATTCTGCATATAAAACTGCTATTAAAACACCCAGGAAATATTGTATGTATCAATAACTATTTCTTTGATATATAATTTATACCAAATATAATTTCTTTTAATAATGAAAAGGTAAAATGTAAAATTTAATGGAAAATTGAAAGTCTGAATAATGTTTTAATCATAGGGAAAATCACGTCAAGTCACATCTAAAAATTTATTTTATGTGCTGTTTTTTATCGTCTAGTGAACTTTTTGTCCATCTTAAATTTTATATTAAACTTTTACGTCTTTTTAAAGCAAATTTTTCATTCTTAGTGGTGTTATAAATACTAATGATAGTTTCTCGTTTTTTTATTCGTACTGAGCCTCGTATGTTCGGAACATCAAATCAAAATGGGCTTTATTTACATAAAGCAGGGAAATACAATATTTAAAAATTTATAATATTATATTGGCGAGTCCATTCGCCGCTAAATGAGCCCTTGATTGCCATGGACTATGCATACTGTACCCTGGTATTTACTCTTAACGAATTTCTAGTTTCATTGACGGGTAATCGCGACCGAATAATTATTAGGTAAAATAAATCAAATTAGTAACCTAAGGATTACGGAGTGACAAATAATAAGTTGCTAGTTAACAATTAATGTTCTTTCTTCCCTCCCTCCCTCGCGGTGCTGTGGAACTCCGAACCGGTGTGTAGGTGACTTGACTCGATTGACTGCGCTTTGAATACGAAACGATGTTACGATATAGACAATATAAAGGACAAGAGTTTAGATTTTATACGTTTTTGTGTAAAAAAAAACAATTTTCCTCTATAAAAAAAGTTCACGAGAAAGAAAATAGTGCGAGGTAAAAATTGAATTTACACCCCTGAATGTCTCCTTTTGAGCGCGGAGTTTTCCTGGCAAAGCTGTGAACTAAGAGGTGAAGAGGGTTGCAATGCTGAAAGGCTAAGCCCAATGTAGGGCAGAGTGCATCGCGGATTCTCCGGAATTCTTTGAGTCTTCGAAGAAAAGTCTTCTTCAAAAGCATCCTATTGCTTCAAAAGCATCCAATGCTTCATACAGTATTGCTTGAATGGCTACTGCAATTCTTTTCATTATGACCCAAGAGCTGAACTAAACTTTGATATCTTTTGATTATCTATTATGATAGAACACACAAGACATCATCAAGATTATACAAACAATTATCTTAACTTTTTTGTAATGTGTTTATTAATGTAGATTGTTTGTTTTAAGCTAAAATCAATTTTACAATAGTTGTTCTAAAATGGATTCTTTGTGAAAAGTATTCTGAATTTCAAAATATTGTGTTATGGAAAAGTCTTCATCACCGCACTGATTACTGACATTTTTATTCATTTTATTTATCTTACTCTTATAGAAATCCCAAAAATTTGAGAGTCATTTCAACTACAAATTATATAGAGAAATTCCACTGTTAGTACGCTGAAAGAAAATGGACGAGGAAAACTAATTCAACTAATATTCGATCGGATTAAAAAATGAGTCTACAAATTAACATAATCTTTCAGGAATATATCCAGAGCAAGAAATCCATACTCTTTTCATATCATTATTTTCTATTTTTCACATGCTACAGAGAGAAAATTGACCCAGAAATCCTAAAAACGGAATGTTAAAGAGATGAGATAAAGAAGGTGTCAGAGATGTTACTTTGAAGGCGCCGAAGAGTGGTATCAGAGAAACAGAAGCCGTTTCCTACAAGTTTCCTTCCGGCGGGGCTGATTGATATCGTGAGCCGAACACATTTGTCACGACTACGCCCCATCTCTTTCATCTTCCCTGACGTCACTGTGGCTCCAATCGCTTTTGAATTGTACCAAATGCAATTTCTTGTCTACTTTCTGCATTTTCTTTCTTATCGGCAAGAAATAGTATACTTTGTTTTCACTTCAACCGCTTTCTCTGATGTTGCCTCTTTCTCATTTTTATTCTTAACATACCCGAAACTAAATCCTCTGATATCGGACGCCCGGGCTTATTAGGTTCTTATAAATTTCTCATTTTTAATTCGTGTATAATCAACTTCTGCAATTCCATTCACTTAACCCTCGCGCGGTCGCTCTATTGCTCAGTGTGCAACATCGCAAGTGTTCTTTCGATATGTTTCGAAATGATCAAGCAGGTAATAGAAAAAGTACACCTGAAATGAATAAACACCTATTGCGCGCAGGTACGACACGCGCTTGCGCAGTTCGGCAGAATTGACGTTCCCGCCTTGAAGATATAGTAAAATATTCTTCAGTAAGCTGTTGACCGCCGGGAACAACAGTAAATTATATCACAGATGCTACTGCCTCGGAAAGGGGTAGTTTAAACTTACGCCACCAGGGCGCGCCAGTGACCGGCTGAAGATTATTAGGCTTCGAAGGAAATATTTCTGAATTCCCGCGTCAGAGAGCGCGGCGGTAGCTCGACCTTGACCGTCGGATAATATGGTATTCATTTGTTTTCTTTTTTTATTGTATATTTTTAGGGCTGCCTTTGTACGAGCAACGAGACGAAGAATAAAAAATACGTATTGTATCGTATATAATTTGTTTTATGCTCATTTTTTCATCTTGAAACATTTATTTAACATTCACATTATAAATAGTGTGAATTATTTCTTGATTGAACATATTATTGGCGAGGCAATTGAATTTCTTCACGACAATGAAATCTTGTTTTTTATAAGCTCCTATGAGATTAATTCTGCTTCAACAATAGGTGTATATTTTTTATTGAAGTGATCTTCTTTGCATTCACTCTTGTGAAAACGCTGTTAATAGGAGGCTGCCTCCAGCCCAGATGTCTTCTAGCTGAATCTTCTGGCAGAATTTTGTGTTTTGTGTTAAACAGATATATTCTAAAATTTGAGGAGTAGCGAAGTGGTCATATATATGTTCTCACATCAGATAGTGCGCTATCTTTAGGTTCAAATTGCAACTTTCTTAGAGCAAGGAAAACGATGTAGCGTGTTATCTGAGACGGTGCGTCAAAGCTAGCACACGGTGCCACGCACGCCTTCTCGTGTGTCATATCAGGCGCCAAGTGCGCTAGTTGAGAAACAGTTTTGAAACAAAAATTTCGATGGAATGAGGATGTTCCGTATGAATAGCGCTGCTCTTGTGAGGGAATCAATTCAATAAAGTGCCTGTCCACAAAAATTTTATCGTCAATACTCCGTGAGAAGTATGTATTTGCAACTATTTTATTTTTGGCGTTAGAATATTTTTTTAATTAGCAGAGGTAAGGCATTACGCAGAAAACCTAATAACACCAATGTGTTTCGGTGAAGTCTGAAATACCGATAATAAAAAACACAGCAAATACGGTTGCACAAAGAATACAAATACAACAATAATTTGCAACAATGGCAGAAAATGTACATGCAAACAAAATTCTAGTCATTTTTATTCGTAATAATCGATCAAATCGACAATAAAATGTATTTTATACCAAGAAAGAATAAAAGAAAGTTCTGCGTTGTCAAAAGCTAATAACAATTAAAAATTATTATTCTACTAAAATCGTTTAGAGTGCTAAATTATTGTAAATATCTCGAAAAATACATCAAATAAATGTTGTGTGAGTTTTTGTTTCTTTAGAAAACGTGAAAAACGAGCGCGCCCACTAGTGTTACCATATAAACCCGCCCGCTCGTAGGTTAATGTAGTATTAGATCAAAAAGAATTAAATAACTAAAACATCCGAATTTAGCATAAATAAATCGAATTACGTATCATTTGATTTCAACTTGAAAATATACTTCACCGATCATTTGATGAAATGATAGCTGATGGTGAAATACATTACATATTATGGAGAAAAAATTATTTTCGAAAATTTTTAAATCACGAACATATTAGAATTTTAGATCAATTTGTAGAAAATTTCCTGAAGTATTTTTTACGTAACCTGACATTTTAAAAAGACATTATGGCGGAGTGGTTAACCGCAATTTAGGAGATGTGTGTTTCCTTATTTCCGAGGTGGTGAATAAACCACGAAATTGTTGCCCTTGGTCGCTATACTTTTACATGCTCTTTTGTATTTCAAAAAAGTCAAGTAAGTTCCTGAATATTGTATATAATATACTATAAACTGGTACAAATTAAATCATGTTTTTTTATTCATTTTGATTCGTAATGTTGTATTAAAAAAAAAAGAATGAGAATGATGAAAACATTCTTACTTCTCAGTTATTTGTCTAACGTCGAGGACTAGTCCCACCTTAAATAACAAAAGGTTTTCAAAGAGTTTTTGCACGAATTGTTAATTCAATATTTTTCTTCCTTAAACTTTACTGTGTATTACTCGCACAGTTCAGTTCATTACGATGAAATTTAATACGTATCCGAATCGCACGAGATCATTCACTGAATTTCACTAGAAAACGTACGCAATCACGTGTCTTCGTTTGCGTTTATTTTTGTTTCGTTCGTCATGGTCGCTCGTTCCTTTCCGATTGTCCTGCGTCCGACAGGAGAACCTGTATGCGTTGCTTGCTGGCAGAGTCTTGGCAGATTCTTGGCCTCTTGCCGCCTCGGAGGTTCTCGTTCTGTCCACGTCACCTGCAGCAATTTCTCTCACGGGGAAAGGGCTTTCGGGAGTCGAACCCTGTACTACCTCAGAATGGAGCTCCGACCCCTCAGACACACGATATAAATAACTGGATCGATCTTTTGTACTAAAATAGTATTCATTGACTAGACATTGGTTATTTACTTGCTATTTAGGCACGAGTGTTTTAAATTATTTTAGTACTAGCTCATTTTTCCCGCAATACCCGGGGTTCTTACATAATATTCTAAATTCATATGTTAGTTTCCATTTTCCACTTTCATCATATTAAATTTTCCCTTTTATTAATTTCAAAAATATCGTTAGGTGCGCAATAAAAATATCGCAAAAATATTTTAAAATCCAAGCAAAAGGAAAATACATTTTACACATAAATTGTAATAAACAATCCGCCAAGTTAAGAACTTTGTATACCTTAGTTTTCATTTTACTTTTAGATTATGTACTTGCAAACAATATTGTTTATAGCGTTTATATAATTTTGATTCCGAGATTCGGTCTCTTGTAGATTATAACTTCAGTCATGTGAGTGAAGACGTACTGATTAGCAGCCAATTTTAATAATTCTTTTTTCAAGGAAATTATGTTCAGGAGCAGAAACTTATGGAGTGGGGGTATGTCCGAAAAATGTCGTCAGTTGGAAAGTATGTACCCGTCATCAGCGCTGTCAGACGTTGACATTGGAACTATTTTACATGTTGAATGACGCGACGCACCGAAGTTCGACGCATATAGTCTGCTTGGTTAGATTTATAAGTTGGCGTTATGGAGTTGTTAGTATGCTCCTGTTCTGTACGTATAGTGAAATTACGCACTCCAATACTATAGTTATGGATTTTTTACATAAAATATATTAAAGCAGGTAATTACCTTTGGTAACTTAAACATTGTCACATTTTGTTTCCTAATTGTGTTTTACTATACGAAAAATTGTCCACGCTACATACGCGTGACATTTTTTTAAATTTACACAAAACTTAAAAAAAAAATAGCCAAACGTATAACTCTTTATCCACGAAGTGGTTAAACTTCACTGTAAGGAAAATGTTAATGTCAACAGTTACAATGAAGGAGACTATGTAGTCTCTTTGGTTACAATTCATGTGTAAGATTGAGGGAATCGGATCTTTTAAACCAGTTGAATTAGTTCCAATGACACCGTCTGACGGCACTGATGACATGGTGTCAAAAATATGACGTAGCGCTTGCAAAGGAGTCGCGCCGCTTTAATTTAGAGAATTTGTTGATGAAATATCATAATTAAATTGTGAATAGTTTATGAGTATGTTTGTGATGCGGAAATATTTTATTTGACTTTTTTAGCTTTTATAATCGCGCGTTTTTGTCAAAACTTAACCAAGGAGACTGGAAGTTTGAACGTCAAGTCAAATTGCGACATTAGAGTACATAATACATTACGTACTAAAGTACATTATACAACATTTTGTTTCAAAGTAAGAAAATTCATTTTACATATTATTAGCTTTGATATGAGAATATTATTCGAATTCCGAAGATGATGAAGCCATCGAAAATCGGTATCACTACTCATTTCGTAATCTCATAACTGCTTCACGTAGTCCATTCACCTCATTCGTAGGGAGTACAAATAAAATACGGTACACAAGACACATTTTACATCATTATTATACTGCACTTTTGTTTTAAACTATATCTAGTTATGTAACCACATTAAATCCTGTTATTGGTTATATATTTATTTTTTCAGCAAGACCTCTATAGGCGTATGTTAAAAATTGAATTGGTAATTAGAATATTTAACAATATAATGATTGTCAAACAGTTATTTATAAATGTATATAATACTCAAGTATACATTTGTCTACGATTTACAGAAATTATATGAAAACAAAAATGTATTCAAATGTATACCTGCCTATTTGTCAAGAGATGTCCGATAATACATTTGAAGACACTATAATGAATATTTATTTTTAGGCACTAATGTTAACCACGTCTGATAAATATTCTTTCTTTACTGCACTTTTTTATTAACAATAAAACTAATGTAAAATATGTTTTCAAAGCAGTCTCCGAATATGCGTATTCCGTGTGGGTGCCAGCTTCGTTAGATTCATCCTGGCGCATGCGAGTAGTATGCAGAGTTCGTACTAAGGAACTATACCTTACTCTTTGATGAGTTTCATGTTATCAGACGAGCTCTTCCACATAACCAAATGATTTAGTTGAAGGAATTGGGAAGGAAATGTGTTGGTATCTGGGGTACGTACATTAGTGGCAGCAAATTCCAGGTTCGAGACCCGTTCCGACCCTGGTATTATCTTTCTGTTGAGACTCTTCGTTTATATTGTGCTTGCTGCTAAAGTATCTGATCCCGAGCGATAAATTTGCCAGTAATTTTTTCCTTACTATTAATGATATCAGATCATTAGTTTTACCAATATTTTGACTTTCCTTGATTTTGAAAGAAATATTTTATAGTTGTGTATTAACTTATCATTTTTCTTTAGGTATCAATATTTACTAAATTGCAATAATTTATAGTAACATATACTTGTACGCAAAAACACAAATAATCCACTTTTGTGTGTTTAATGGAAAGAACAACAGTAAAAATTTCATTGAAAAAAGGAAAATACGATTGAATAAATACTATTTTATGAAGAAAAACGTATTTTTCCATCTGTTAAAGATTTGATTGTAATAAACGAATCTAACCGGAAATACCATTTATCTGGAAATTTTCGGTAATGAAGCGTAATTGAATCTCAATGGTTACAGCTGAAATATTCAATTGTTTAATCAAGTCCAAAACAAAAGTTCTCGTAATATTCACCCTAATACATCCAGTGTATTTCGTTATATATTTATGATTAAATGGTAAAAATCCAATATCCAAAATTTTCCTTATGGCAACTCGCAGTATGTCGACTGTAATTTGGAATAATGACGAAAACTAACCATTGACTCAGCATGATTTTAACCGAGCGCACAATGTGTGAACTCGTCTTCTGGCTTCCAATACAAGAAAGAGATCGCAATTTATATAATAATCATTTCTTCAAATTTCAATAACTAATTCATCTATGTGAGCATTATATTTGTTGAAGAGTTGAATATTCCGGTTTATCTGCACGTGAATTTCAAAGTTGTCGTAACTATGGAGAAGTGTTTTGAGAATTTAACCCTTTCTGTCCCCGAAATCAATCGAGGACCCTTTCCACTTTCAATAGTTCTGGTCTTATTAATTTTTGTTGTTACAATTTGTTTACACCTTATTACGTCTCTAATCTCACATCAAAAACGTTGTCTATTGATAAAATTTTTAAAAAAATTGTGATTGTTCAAGAAATAAAAGGTCCTAAGTTGTAATTTATATATCTTCACCCTTCTCATTATAATATGTGAGAGAAATGAGAACAAAAATGTCAGCACATGCATGCAGAATTATGAAGAAAACCTTGACAAGTTTGTAAAAAATTAAAATATCTATAAGTTAAAAATTAAAAAATTGAATTTGTTTAAAATGTTGTAATACCTTGAAACGTACCTTACAAAAAATATTACGAATTGAATCTCACCCCAACACGTGCCTTTTGATATAATCAAACTTTGCATTTGAGACCACTCGCACTTCAAATACGTCATACATTTACGTCTTCTCATTCGGGGATATTAGACGGTTCACTATCCTATTATTTTATATTTTCTTTAAAAAAATTATATTTCAAGTAAATTACGTTTTAACATTTTTAAATGGGAACGAATTTTTCTCAATCACATCCTCCATGAATCACTAACATGTGAGAATAGGTATAATTTTTAAAGCAACTTTTCATCATTTTGAATGAATTTAATAGAACAGTTCCCTATTGAATGAAAATTTTCCGTTTTCTTGGCGAATCTTCCCTCTTACAATAAATATCTATTTACCATTAGAATAAATATCTTAGTTTAGAAGAAAGATATGAAGTAAAGTGCATCTTTTAGAAGATATTGTTAACATGTTTATTTAATTTTATTTTTCAAATTGCTACGTAATAAACAAACAACAAAAGGCGCTAAAAATTAATAAGACTCTAATTTTTTTCATACGTAATTAAGACAAAGTTGTTGATAATATTTCACAAAGAACTCGGGAAAATATGTTCAGTGGAAGAATAAAAAGAAAGTGCATATGTTTTGTTGCAGTAATTACTTTACTTGACGAGACGTATAACGAAGAGACAGGAGATCAAAATATTCACGTGTCGCCTTCTCGTCTCCTCTGTCACCATATCGCCGGAGAACCCGACGCTCGTGCGAACAATGGGCGCGAGCGAGGGGAATCCCCATTGAAACGCCCATAAACAGCAGACGGCGGCGAAAGCGCACGCGAAACACGAGACGCGCGGGTAAACAAACGACGAGCGTCGAGCGAGCGGAAGTGCAGCGAGGGCTTGTTACGAGCAACGTACAAGGTTCAGGGTAGTGCCGGAGGGTGAAGAAAAGAAAGGTGACGAGGAAGGGAAGGAGATGTGAGACAAGGTCCCCTGATTCACTTTTTTACATGTTGACTTTAGGAATAACAAAAGATACCAAACTTTTTTGTTTTCCAATTATGTAGTATGTATTGGGAAAGTATTGTAATGGGTCTAGAATGAAATTAAAATCTCTTCAAATCTTTACGAATTGCCTACAGGAGAGTATATTTTCAATTTTTTGCGATATTCAGTGTCATGTGTGTGTACTTATGTGCATGAAGATTTTTCTTTATCGGATCACTCACAAATACACCGATGCATTCAACCCAAGCTAGAGAATTGACATAAACGTATTGGGAAAGAAGCATGATTCAGGACAGTTCATTCCAACTTCATTCACACACATTGCTCCTCTTCCGCTTTGTTAAATTTTTAAATTTCGAAAAATTTAATAGAAACATTTTTATTTTTATTTCTATTTAAGACATTTGGGGGTAATACATTCTTTAAAATTATTGAGGATTAATCAGTAAATTAAGAACATTATATATATA
>NNCF01133714.1:255026-292804 GCA_002313205.1 Laupala kohalensis
CCTACAAAAGACTTAATTTTTAGGAAATTTAATGTACAATGTTTGTACACGATTGTACTTTTTAATAGAAACGTGTGCGTTTCGAGTTATGAAAAAGATAAAAAAGCATTTTTTCGAAGAGTATTTTTTTTTTCAAAATTCATAAGCTTTATCAGGAGACAAAGTTGAAATTCAGATTTAGCACCTCCAAAAGCATCATAAACGATTGAGAAAATACTCCCAAAATTCCCAAAATTCCCAAAAATTTCCCCCAATCTACCACATATGACTGGATTAGTAAGGATTTATCCAACCATGTGATATCGCAACTATTTGGTGTGACATCCCTACCTTATAGTAACTGAACTATAAGGTACGGATGCCAATTCCAAAAGTTTGGAGAAATCCTTTTGTTCCTCTGAACTTGGATACCATAACCAATACTGTGGTTCTCATATCTATAATGATTTCTTAGTGTACATTAATAATACTCCGAGTTTTAACAGCTAATCTTTCACTCTAGTCTTCTTTATTGGAGTGTAAATTTCACAATTATTTTTTGGTATTAATAAAAAATGAATATATTAAAATTTTAAAATACGTACCAAACTTTTATATGTAATCAGAAGAGATCTTTAGTAATTTGATCCTGTAAATTCTAGCAATACTAAATAATAAAAAAAGAGTAGGATTTGGATCTTGAGTCCACCGAAAGGATCACACGAAAAGACGCACTGGACCGACCGACGCAGACGGTCCAAGATGGTCACGTCCCAGTGGACCCAGGAAGGCAAGCGTAAGCGACACTGCCTCCGCGATGCCAACGACTCTAGCGACGGAGCTTCCAACTACTCTGTGAAGAGATAAGCAGTCGGCGCGACGCAGACTACAGACTGGGACGACGAGTTCATTACCTAAATGGATTGATAGAAGGATACGATAAGACTCGGTGCAGAACGTGAAACCTCAGCGGGATCTGAGCTTTGCTGCGAGTGGATTGAAAAGCTGCTCAACCGTAATAAATAAATGAGGATTCCTTTTTTTCAGCTAATTATTTATGAGGTTAGTTGATAGATGAGCTGTAGTTCGTTAGTGGGAGATGGAATTGTGCTGTTATTAATTTTTGTGATAAGCTCTACTTAATTATACTTGAGTAATTGTTGGATTTAACTTTGTCTTTCTTGAAGATAAATACGACCGAAATTTATAAATGTCTTATTACTGAACTATTGAAAAATGGAGCGATGTTTTTATTTTGAAAGTCAAAACTATTTCTATTAATCACAAGAAATTATTAGTTCAGTGACTATTGTGGAACTCATTTTATTTGAAATATTATATTTTCTTTTCAAATGTTCTCAACAGATTTTCAAAAACAAGTTTCTCTATACAATTCCCGAGAAAGCAATGATTGAATAGCTGAATTTTCATTATTTTTTTAGTTAAATACTGATTTAATTTAATTACAGAAGAGCACTCGTACAATCGATATCCACTTTCGTGAGGAGTGTTAACTGTTAACTATTTAGTTGTATATAGTGGGGTGAAATCCATTTTCAATCAATTCGTGCATCACTACCAGCTCAGTCTGCTTACAAACTCAAAAATATTCACTTGATAAGAATAAGCTTTATAAAAACATCATGTGTTATTTTGAATGTACACACTTTTATTTATTTACCCATACGTAGTTATTAATTTTGAAACTATACTTCAGAGGTGTTTTTGAAGGAACGAGGTCAAACTAAGTAGAACAAAACATATAAATATCTTTTTCCAGAACGCATCTCTTTATCTGATTAAAATGTTTTGGGAAGAAAATCTTTATTGATAAAAATAATAGTAATGTCATTTATTAAGTTAACTTGACTTGTTCGAAGAAATATCTTCTACTGACTAAATCGCAAGGTATAAACGTGAGATGTTGATGACGATGCATAAGACTATTTATGTTATCATATTTGATAAAATGATATAGATCCAAGCCAAAGATAAAATTTATTTATTTATACATCTCAAAACGTTGCGATAATTTTAATTTTAAGCGTTATCAAAATGTCAAATGAACCCGTATTTCTTTGGCTTCATTTTAATTTGTGATAACACATATCGAGTCTTCATTTCTATTTTCAACTCAAATTGTTTTCACTCTCTTTCAGCAGTTTCTCCATTCGACATCTATTTTCTTTCCCTGTCGCACATAAGAACTTCTGTTCTTAAATTAAGCACAACGCTTGCGTTGTGGTCTTCAACCACGCCTCTGACGTCACAGTGCGAAACATCTGAGGAGTAGCGGGCGTGTCTCAGGCGAATTTGTCTGGACGGATCCCGCGAATAGACTTTTGTCGAGGTTGGATTCTATGAATTCTTGTTTTTAAGCTTCTTGAGCGAAAATGCGAGGAAGACGGAGAAAGAAGACCTGAAAGAAATACAGATCCGAAGGAGAAAGAAATTATTAAATATTGTAGTAGGCTACGGTAGCGAGCATCCAATCTGTTTGAAATGGAATATTTAAATGAAATAGGCAATAAATTCAGGGGATTATTCTTTCCTTCTTTTCTTCGTTTTGCGCATTCTTTCCTTCCGTGATGCTCCTATATGCATTTCACTTTAACTTTCCCATATCGTAAAACCGAAGTGTTCGGTGGGTTGATGTTAATACGTGGAGAAGCTGGTGCCACAGACGCTAGCGGTGCAGTGGCGGCTGGAGGAAGCTGGGGAAGAGTTCACGTGTTCGTGGCTGAGGGGAGTCACAGGGCTACGAGGTCGTGTCACGAGGAGAGAGTTAAGAGGAAGTTTTCAAACGTCTTTGCGATGACTAGAGAGAAATAGGTCGACTGAAGCTTTGGTTTAGAATAATCAATTCCATACCTCATCAGAATTTCATTCTTTACCAGTAAATAAAATATGAGGTTGATTATTATGTAAAACGTTGATTTCCCAAATGTTTTGCAGAACCAGAACTATTCGCAAAATGTTTCACAGTCGTTGTGAAGGCACCTCCCCACAAAAGTAAAGAAACATTGGAGAAAAAGTTTGCAATTTTTCAGGTTTTAGATGGTTCTTGCCATCATGATCATTTTTTAGGGGCGATGATTCATGGTACCATCAACAAGCTTTGGCTTTGTTAGATAGAGTATGAAGAATATTCCATCGAAAAGGTTTTCGCTCAATACGAATAAAATAACCGAGGAAACGCTTTATTCAATAATAACTTCTTTCGTGCCTTACCAAAAAAGAAGTCTGGTTTCAACGGGGTAGAAATAAGAAGTATTCTAAATTAATACAATCAGAAGTATTTTACAACATGCATTTACTTTTCAAAAGAAAATACTTTTTTACTCACTGAATTTTTCTTCCTTTTTACAATACACATAGCAGTTTCTTTCTGATACTGAATGAAATGCTTTCTATTCTACTGGGTGTTGGTATGTTTTACGAAAAAGTTTTCAATAAACAACTAATTTTCAAATGTCTCTTAGTCCGCTGATATTTTCGTCGGATAATCACTACACAAACAGTTATTTAATGCTTTCCGTAAACTTTGTAGATTTTTTATTCTTTAAATATCTTTTTAATTGTTTACTTCACCATTGGAAGAGTTGAGTAATATAATCCCGCAATTGACAATGAATCGGCAACGGTTACTAGTCAGGTAATATTATACACCATGTGATCAAATAAATCATTCCAAATTTTTATAATTGGTCGTAGTGTACATATACGATTATCTGGTTTGTCAATCCTCATCTTTTTGAGTAAATACAATTTAATATCGTATACTGATAATGTGCGTCGCAAATAGTGCTATCAGTGGCTAAGTTAGTATTTTACAGTGGGTAAGATTTATGAAGATCCACTCTTGATGCATTTCCTTACGAATTATAAAAAAAAAAATTTACATTACTCCAACACTGGAATCCTCCAGTGACATACGACCGGAGCGTAGAGGAACCTCCACGCGATGGCCGCTGTCAGCGTCTCGACAGACACACTAGTGAAGTCCCCCAATATTCTGACACGATTTCATTCACCCAGTAATATTAACACACGTAATCTACAAACTAAGATTAGGATGTAAAGTCGAAAGTTACTAATATAAAAAGTTGAAATAAATTCAGCGCTTTGAATGGGATTATTCTTATTTATTTATATGGTTAAGACCACGCTTGGACATTGCCTTCATGTTACTTACACGCAAAATCAGTCCATTACTTGAAGTATCCCCTCGTGTTTCGGAATACCTAGTATTGGTGGATCGTTCTACAACAATACAGTCTTCACCGATGAAAGAAAGTCTGTTTCTGAATCTTGTTGTTTTAGCACATCTCGCGTCGTTCTTTCATCTCGCGCGACTGCAGAGGCATCTGGTGGTGCTGAGCGCATTTCGCGCGCGGCCGCCTACGCTGATCGAAGAAGCGTCGTTTTTGTCTGCTGCACTCTGAGCCTCCTTCTCAACCAGACCCAATTCGGATCCTTCGCAGCTCCTCCCTTCTCCGTATTGTTCTTCCCTTTCGAACGATTGCTCCATATAACACATTTTCCTCTCTCACAAAAAGTAGACCACACAACTTTGTATATATTCAACAACTATATTTCAAAAAACATAGTATGCGGAGTATGGAAGAAATATACGATAATCAAATCACACAAACTCTTATTTACCTCCAAAATATTCAAAAGCGATATGCAACGAAAAAATTGAATAAGAATAGCGTGTATTTTCTAGCATTGCGTTGGGTATTCTCATGATTTGTCACTTTGTAGAGAATCAATACATGTCCCATTCGAAATCGTCCATTGTCCAAATCAAGGATGAGTTCACTTCCAACAGTAACTTGATAGTAGAATTTATACTAATAATGTTTTTTATCACTATTATGTCAGGAGTAAGGAAGACTGGGTACGGTTGAAACAAAACAAAACATCTCGCTAACCGTATGCGGTGGGGTGATTGGTCCAAGTGGCGAATGAAGCGGACAACAGACCCAATCTGTTTTGTGTCGTTCACCGCGCGTTGCAGTTGTTTATGGGAGGCCTTATTGTATTTTTATAATCAAAAATAATTATTTTTGTTCGGAGATTTTTCCAGTTATTATAGTTTCTATTCAAGTGAGAGTATTGAGATTGTTTTAGTGTTTGAAATGACTAGTTTTAATATGTCATTATTGTCATCATGACTATAAACAGTTTTTTACCTAAAGGAGAGGTTGGGGACGGTTGAATCATTTTTCGTGGGTACGGTTGAAACTATAAATTTATTTAATTTTCTTTTTTTATATATGCCGAGAGTACAAGCATGAAAAAATTCGAGAGGACAGATCATCTTGTCGAGGTATAAAGACGTTTATAAGGAGGTAAAACAGGAGATTCATTGCGAAAAGCGACGGAGAAGCATGAAGAAAACCTCCGTTTGCTCCTAAGATATATAAGAAAGCGAGATGCATCTGGCAAGGAAGAAAATTAAGACATGGGATATAAAGCACATAACCGAGTTTTTAATGAAAAGCAGGAGCGAGAGCTTTCAAAAACTTGCTAGATTTTTGTTTGATTCATGACTAATTAAAATTATAGAAATATTTTCTTTTAGTTTACTTTCAGATTATTTTCATTTAGTTTGATTTGTTTAAAAAATACTATTCATTTTTGTTGTTTTTGTTAATTACGTAAAATTGTGTATCAATGTTAAGTAATCATATTGTCACAGACAACACTGATAGTATATACTTTAAGTTGTGAGACCTAAAAACGTTAAAAATATCGTTAAGAGTATTAAAACATTGAAGACTGATTAATATTGTCAAACGGTGTCGTAATTATTCTTAGAAATAGAATAAATAATGAATAAAACATGTTACAATATTATATTTTGATTTATTTGCATGTGTTTCAACACTGTTTCAAATTGAAACAAATCGGATTTTTTTTTTAATTTAATCTACTAAAATGGAACTGCCCATTAGTAGATAGATACATTCTCTTGTATTTAACATATCTTCATCATCGCTTGGCTTTTAAAAGGCAATTCTATGGACGATATAAGCGAAATTGTTTCAACCGTACCCAGTCTACCCCACTCGCTTTTAAGGTACTGGCATTCCACTGTATGTTCCTTAACATGTTTCCGATAGTCATTCAATACGGAGGGACGAAATATTCCTATTTTTTCCATAATTTTTCCAAACGAAAATTTGACTTTTTATTGTAAAATAACTGACCCGACAGACGTCCTTTCCAAATTGTAATAAATTTGTTTGTGATCTTCTTGTGAATTTGTAAAAAGCTATTTTAATTCAACTGAAAAAAACAATCAAAAAATAAAAAACCAAATATGTCGTTCTTCTCGTCAGTTATGATCGAGAGTGCGTACATATATTATGATTTTTGCGGTTTGTCTGAATTTTCCGATTTTCCTCCGTAATTGCTCCGAAATTTTTATTTTCCTGAAAACTTTTCCAGGACCATAACGAACAAAGTAAGAAAACAATTAAGCATATTCATCGTTCGAATCGTTAATTATGGTCTTGATTTCACACAAAAATCCCGTAGCAAAAAGCATTTTCAGTTTTTCCCTAATTTTCCAATTTTTTGGCAAATTTTCTAATTTTTATTTCCCTAAAAACCTTATTCTGACTTACGAACATTTTATTTTAATTTCCCAAATCGGTTCAGCCGTTTTCAAGNCAGCATTTAATTTTTATTTATACAGATACACAGCTTATTCTCTATCGTATGATTCCTCCTTGTTTCATTTCTTTCTTTCGTGAAGCACGTTACCATGGAGAACACTCCGCTCGCGACGGATGAACGTCGACGATGTTGTTCACTGACTGCGCCGGAACCGAGATGCTTTCTGCTTGATCGGATTACTTTTAATTGAATTGTGTTCGGTTTATGCTTTGTGAAATTGAGTGTATCTTACTCCACGTGACATTTAGTGCTTAAGCTGAGTGAATAAGTCAGCGAAATCATGGGATTAAAGCAAGTTGTTTCTTACTACTGAAGATTATTCTAACGTAATATTTTCTGTCATAGTTTTTTGTTTTTTTTGGAACTGCTTTTTCACATTAAAGTTTATTAAGTTTATTAGTTCATAGTGTTTGATTTACCAGTCAAATTTCAAAATAGTTGTTCCAAAAATTTCGGATCGTATAGATTATACATTATTTTCTTTATTTTGAGACACAATTCGCAATACCAAAGACTTAGTTCTACGGAAGTGGAGAAAATGAACAATTTTTTGACACACTTATTTCTAATAATTTCTTCTACTCGATAGTTGCAAGTTTTTATTACCTATGAAAATAGTACCGAAAATTATACACTGCCCTATTGAATTGGCGGTGAAGTAAATTCATCACTCCATGACTTCTTTAAAATGCATCATGGTGAAATTTGAGCTGAGGATGCTTCTATGTTTTATCAAGACAGTCCCTTATTGGAAGCTGTCTGTGCCACCTCCATCGCGCTGGAACACACTTAAAGTGAAGAGAAATGCAATTTTCGAGAAAATCGAGCAAAAATATCACACTTCAAAATGTCGGGGAGAGCTAGTCTCACGTATACAGACTCAATAATGTGCTCTGCGGTAGCTGAGATTAAAAATTCACCTACATCTGGTGAATCATGCCCACCCCGTTCCCCTCCACTCCCTCTGAAAACGGCGTATTTCAGATGTTCCGAAACTACTCAGGAGAGTGTGTGAGTGTCCAAGGAACGAACATGGTTTACGTGTTTTTTCATCAATGGAAGAAATCATCTGCGAGCCACCCCCTTCAACATTTCACCCCTTTCGGAAAATTCGGGTTTTCTCACGTTTAAATCGATTGATTCGTGACGAAACGCATGTCATTAGGCATAAACAGTATATTTGTATCTAAAATTTAAGTCCTATCATCTAACCACCCCGATCCCTCTTAACATATTCCTGTGTGACCGCCAGAAATTGTTTTACGTGAATAAGATGGGGAATCGCTTGGTGTGGTAGCACACAAAAGTTAAAGTCACTCCATTAGTTTTCCGCTTTATTCATTAAAAAATAGGAAAAAGTGCTATCTTGCACCCTTAAGTTCCAATCTGTCTACCCGTTGAACGGGTAGTCGTGGCATTGTGATTTGACCCTGTAGGAAGCGTAGAACCTTTCTGCGATCGACGTATGATGTACAGGTTGTGTCGGTTATAATCATTTCAAATTAGGAGACATGACATTCCTACTTCGGAATGAGACGAAACCCACCATACTTAGTAATGCGAGAGGGTTGTATATTTGAATGCGCAGATCGACATAAGCGATAAGTCGAGAGAAACATGCATCGTTGTTTGGTGGGATTATAACCGACACAACCTGTACATCATACGTCGATCGCAGTAAGGTTCTACGCTTCCTACAGGGTCAAATCACAATGCCACGACTACCCGTTCAACGGGTAGACAGATTGGAACTTATGGGTGCAATATAGCACATTTCTCATCTTTTTATGACAAAGCGGAAAACTAATGGAGTGACTAACTTGAACATAGAGAAAACGTTGTATGATTCTAAATTTTAAATAAAAATATTTATCCAAAGAAAGGAGTTACAAATTACGTATGAGAACGTGGAGGATAATAAAGTAATTTACTCCCCGGAAGGACTATCCCATCAATTCCGATAAAGGGTCCCATGACAGAGACGGATTTATTGTTTCTGCACACTTCTAGGAATAAAAACAGTTTGCTGTATTTTATAATATTAACCAAATACAAACAATTTTTTATTGATAAAACACGAAAAAGTTGTTTCACAAGCACAAATTTTCTAATCGATATAATCTAAACAAGTACGTAATGACTCTATATTCGAGATTAATTATTTCAATAGACCGCCGCTTGTATGTAAAATCCGCCTTTACCGGAAGGAGAGCCGGAGAAAAGGGATGGGGCTATAGATTTTATTTACACAACCGTGCAAAGGTTGAGCACAGATAAAACTAAGCATATATAAATAATGAGACATTATACAAGTATGCAGGAAAATAGTTTTGAAATTTTTATCAGTTACTGTGAAAATGCTATAGCAAAGGCATGATAAAGTACAAGACGAATTTCACTTTTATTATAATAAATAAATTATTATACATTATCGAAGCACTGGTACAGTAGCTTAACCGCGGATTTGACATTTAACCGCGGATTTGAAGAGATTCAATTTTTTTTCCTCTTTAGGGAAGGAACTGCAGAGAACGATTCCGGGTTGAAGTGGCTCTTTTTGTCAAAGATAAAACCAATATTTTTTATAAAACAAAATATAATTCGTGAAAAGCAATATTGATTTATTTTTCCACCATTCACTGTGGAGCATAAGTTGTGGGGTAAATACCTCTTCACTGACAACGTATTGAAAGAACTATTTTTTCAGCGTACGCTGCATTAACTATTATTGTTTTTTTCTTTTTAATTTATTGTAATAATAAAGTGTATGTAAAACAATTAGCGTTGTGCTGATTTCGTATAGAAATTTGCGACTTCATACATCCCACTAAGCGAATAAGTCACATCTGTTTACTTCCCGAATGATCCAAGATCGTGAATAATTCATGCGACTTATCATTCATTATCAATTTTTTTATTTTTCTCTTCGAGAAGGTTTGCAAACAATGTAGTTAACGTTCATTTACATATTTAAAAGGAGAATCAGCGCTGCAAATTGCATACGCTGTTTCATAGTCCTAAATTTAGAGCAAAACGTTCCATACAGTCCAGCAACAAACAATCCTTGGTCTTCTATTTAGATTCAAAACAGCCTTGTAAATCCGCGCTATCGAATTCCATACTTCATCCGCCATTAACGCAACCAAGAATAACGTTAACTGCCTGCCCCATAGATCGAAGCGCCGCACAAAGAAACAAATCAACAGACACATTGTGATTCGTCGCGTGTGCAGACACCTTTGTACGCGTTGAACTCCGTCTCTCTCCACTCTCAATTGCCCTCTTTCTCTCCCTTCGAATTATGCAGGGCCGGTCGACGACAAGTATAGGAAACCGGGGAGTGGAGGAGACGAAATGGAGGGAAACTCTTTTGTGGAGGCAGAGAAATATGCGCGACATTTGTAACAGTTGCCATTGCGGCTCCCAGTTACGCCACCTGGCGCCTCTCACGGCTGCCGCTTGAGGGCAGCACTGGTAGTGGTGGTTGATGGAGAAGGGGAAAAATGGGGGTTCCCCGCGGTTGTAACAATGACACTTGGTAATCAGAGTGAACGATGCCTCATTGTTTGGAATATGTATGGTAGAGCGATATGTATGGTTGAGGGGTGAGTTTGGTGGATGGAGAGCGGTGTCCTCGAATGAACTTTTTTGATTGCGACGAAGTATGATAACGTTATGATCCTGACCTTGATCTCACGGAGAATTATGAATTAATGATCCTAATTTATCGCAAAAAAATATTTCACCAACCTATCATTTACTGCTAATAAAAACTATAGAGCAGAGGCATAGCTATCCAAGTCGGGACCCCCGGGCAAAATGTTGCTCGGAGTGGCTGTAGTTTTAGTGTTTTAATATGGAAATTTAGAAATATATTTTTAGATATAAGTAAAAAAATTATATCTTAGTAACTGTTTAGTAATTTAATTCAATAGTATTAGCATACCATAGATATTTTTAAAGCGGTAATTGTAGAAAAAATACAATGATGCATTTATATTTTCATACGATGTATTTTCGTTTTAGAGAATGTTTTAACTAACTGATCTAATCTACCTTTTATATCATTTGTAACCTTTGTTTGAGTAATATTTTTTCTCTACAAACTGTATATAATCATGAAGAACACCCCCCCCCCCATTACTTCCAGAGGCTGGGAGTCTCCAAGAAATGTCCGGGTGTAGATGGTGGTAGATACGCCACTGCTATAGAGGGATTTTAGAGAATTTGTTCGTCTACCTGCTATTTCTAATGATAAATAAAAGAATGTTCAATGCGATGTGTTCACAAATTAATTTACATGTATGACATTTCATGAACATATGACATATAATTCCATTATATACAAGAATATATTCGTGGCATATCAGTATCCACAGCTACTTAGTACTCGAGCTCCAACGCAGTTTGTTGAGTGACCCCGTGAAAATGAAGACTGTGTGGGTGTGAGGAGAATAAACAAGGCTCAACTAGATGTTGCTCCATACGATCTAGAGACCTGATTGTATCGATACCTCTAATACAATTATTTTAATCTCAGATCTTATGTTTCATGCCCTACCTTAAGCAATATCATTAAAGGATTAAACATAATTATTTAATGATAATAACTCATACCCTTTAATGAGTACATTAAATCTCTTAATTTGATTTCCCTTTGTTTACTCCATCATGTTGTTGCGTCTAGCCGTTTGTTCTATCCCATCTTTATTGCATCCCGTTCAGAAGTCTATTTTTGTTGCATAGTCTAAATAATTCAACTTAATTATATTTTCGGTTGATTTTTCATGATAATTCATACATTTAATTTCTCAGCAATCAATAACAATGAACATAAATGCAGTTATGGAGGTTAAAAATGGTTGTTGACCAGTCAAACGCACATACTCGTAGATCTCAGAAGTTTAACAATAACTACTACCACTATATGAATATCCTTCAATCTCTTCATAGAAATATATTTCATACACTCTAAAAATTTCACAATTAAAAAGAGACAATATATTTTATTAGGATATTAGAAACGTTAAACTGGCTATTTCATGTTAACTACTTATTTTACCATACAAAAGAATCTCGCAAGTCATTCTTTATAGTACTATGTATACAAAGATTTAAAAAATATGTACAGTTATTCATAACGACAATTATGTTTAGTGGTAGATTTAAGAGGTAACAACTGGTCCCAAATTAAATTAATGATGTGAACAGATGCATCGCCCGCTCTGCAACGTGTGCCAAAGTGGAACGTAAAGCAGAGTTGTCAACTATAATGTATTACTTGAATAGAACATGAATAGTGCAAATGAATGAAATAGGCAATAAATTAACAAGGTGAATTCAATTAGTATAAAATAACAACTGTATTTCATTTCTAGTCAAAAACTATAGGAACAGATAAACCCGTCACGAGAATGAACTAATTATCCGAAATACTACGAGCTTGTATATAAACAAGACACTAAATACATTCCGTACTCACTTCTACTTTTATGTATTTTGCAATTCTTTTAAAATATTTTCGATTAACTTCTGCACTTAATTTACTACAAATACCAACAGTGGTGGATCTAGACCGTTATCAGGGGGGTGGGGCTAACCGGGGAGCATTTTTGTTTAAAAATTATGGTTTTACAACACAAATTTTATAAATATTACCTTTAAATAAAATGCTTCAAATAAATGATTAACAAATCACAGTCTAGTATTATTAATAACAAATATATTATTAATAAAAATTATATTATTAACAACAATTATATTATTAACAACAATTATATTATTAACAACAATTATATTATTAACAACAATTATATTATTAACAACAATTATATTATTAACAACAATTATATTATTAACAACAATTATATTATTAACAACAATTATATTATTAACAACAATTATATTATTAACAACAATTATATTATTAACAACAATTATATTATTAACAACAATTATATTATTAACAACAATTATATTATTAACAACAATTATATTATTAACAACAATTATATTATTAACAACAATTATATTATTAACAACAATTATATTATTAACAACAATTATATTATTAACAACAATTATATTATTAACAACAATTATATTATTAACAACAATTATATTATTAACAACAATTATATTATTAACAACAATTATATTATTAACAACAATTATATTATTAACAACAATTATATTATTAACAACAATTATATTATTAACAACAATTATATTATTAACAACAATTATATTATTAACAACAATTATATTATTAACAACAATTATATTATTAACAACAATTATATTATTAACAACAATTATATTATTAACAACAATTATATTATTAACAACAATTATATTATTAACAACAATTATATTATTAACAACAATTATATTTTTAACAACAATAATATTATTAACAACAATTATATTATTAACAACAATTATATTATTAACAACAATTATATTTTTAATAACAATAAAAATTATAACTAATAACAATTATTAATCTAGTAACAGTTTTAACAGATAAAATTGAAGTTGATAAATTGCATACCTTGTAAGAGTTCAGGTCCACTGGGGGCGGAGCTATAGCCTCATTAGCACTCTCCATAGATCCGCCACTGAAAACCAAGGAAAAATAGTAACCAAGGAAAATTCATTCCTAGTTTTAAGGGTAATCTAGTTAACAGTTTCAAATTCAATGGTATCGAATAATATGAGTCATTTTCACAAAAAAGAAAGAATTGAGTCGCTTATCAATATATTTTGTATATAACACTTCCATTCTCAACTAAATTAGTTCTCAAGACGTGATGTATACGAGGGCGTGGGGGGTGGGGGAGGGGTGGATGAAAACTTTGGGCAAAGTTATTTCTCGAATGACATCATCTCCGTCCCCCTAGTTTTCAACACAGCTATTGATACGAGCCACACCAGCAAGCTAGTATAGAAGGCATACATTGACGGATCCAAGGGAGGGGAACGATGGAGCAATTGCCTCTCCCCCGTCACCCGAGAATCTGAATTGACTTTTTAAAATACATAAAGAAGCTCGTT
This sequence comes from Laupala kohalensis, assembly GCA_002313205.1. Classification (NCBI taxonomy): domain Eukaryota; kingdom Metazoa; phylum Arthropoda; class Insecta; order Orthoptera; family Trigonidiidae; genus Laupala; species Laupala kohalensis. Next base: position 268,752 of record NNCF01133714.1, read on the forward strand.
AACGAACTAGTTAAATTTTTTTTTCATTTAATCTTCTATATCCAGAACCCTGTTCCTAGTTAACATCACCGGGATTTACATTACTTGTCACTACTTATCCCTTCCATTGCGTTTCATCACGTATGGTAAAGAATTTTTATATGTAGTGCAATGTTATTGTTTACAGAAGAGCATTTCAAAAGAACGACGTAAATGCAAGTACAACACTGAAAACAAAATAAATACTTCCGCTGCCATAAATGTCAAGATCTCTCCCTGGATTCGCCCCTGAAGGCGTATCAGTATTCGTACTCCACACTGACATATAAACGCGTAACGCGAAAGTTGCACTTGATCACGACTAAACCACTGAAGCGATCGTGATGAAATTTGGTAAGGAAATAGTTTAGATGTACCGAATGAACATAGGCTAACTTATATTTTTAAATATGTAATGAGAAATTGTTTTTGGCAGTAAATATCGATAAAATAGGAAAAAAACGAGAATTTATTCTCTTACTCTGTCTAATAGGTTAGAAATAGGTGACAACTTTGAAGTCAATATTATTTGCCTCAAAGAGTTCTACAAAATAGTCCGTTACAGTATTCGTCTACCGACAAAAATGAACCTACATTAACGATAAAACGTTATTAAAAATAGAAGTATTAAAATACTTTAAGAGAGTATTTAAAAATGGAAGAAATCAATCATCATGAAATGTAATGGATGTTTTGTGCATTCAACAAAGATTTTAAAAAACTTTAAATCGAAAACTTTCGACGAATAGTTCAGATTTTACAAGAATTTTAATGAAATACTGCATCGAAAGCGTAAATTAGTTCGACCGGCGCCCGCAAGATGGTGTTGGGTACGCAGCCAAGTTTTGTATTAAATTTGTATTATTGTGAATTTGAAAACTTAGGATACTTCACATGCTTTTGAAAACCAATAAGTAAAAGTATTTTGATATTACAATATAGATAGTGTTTTTTTTTTCCTGCGTAAAAGAAGAGTAGTCTATGAAACACCCCAAGCATCGCCGGGTAGTTGCTATATATGTGGCGTTATCCTGAGTATCTGTACACAGACTCATTCGTTAACACAGAGAGAACTAGGACAAAACTGAGTGATATCCTTTATTAATATAGCATACATGTGCACGCTCATTTTCACTGTTACCAACCTTCCTGGATTCTGACTGGCACTTTTTGCTTCAATTTACGAGATAAACATATTTAACCACCAAAAATACAGCGTCTAACATATAAAATTTTATATTTTGAGCTCATACATTTTTTTGAAGTTATTGAAGATAATTAATTTTCATTGGTGAAAATTCTGCCAATATTATTTGACAAGTCCATTAGAAATTGAGGAGTCCTTGTATCATTAGCCCCACTTTACTTGCTAAGGCATTTCGGTACAAAGGTATCGTGATATAGAACGATCTTCTTGGAAGTCAAGTGGCTATCTTATGTGGCCAACTTCACGCGACCGCTAAAGCTACCAAATCCTTCAGGTCAGCCATCTTCCAGGCGAGGCAAGATTACGCACTAAATACAGGTCTGTAATCTGAAGTTCCGGTCTTCGTCGCGAGAGGGAGGCAGTTACAGTGACGGGGGCGCTCCTTCGAAGACGTGGCCAGGATAAGAGGCCTTTGGTGGCTTACAAAGCTATGAGGGGAGATGGAAGATGAATACATGCTTCCGAGGAACTTGGGAATATTTTGTCAATTTCATCACGGCAGATATTGTAATCATAGGACTCCTCTGACCTGTCTTTAGATAAACTTGCGTTAAACCCCGTCTTCCTCATACCAATTCGAGACGAGAATTTTTTATTAACTCTGCGTTAATGTTACGATATTGAATGGATGGTGATTACCCTTGAAAGATGTCTTATTACGCTTTAACTTTAAATAAAGAATAAACATTATAAGACATTTATATGAATACTGAATAACTTATTCACTAATTATAGACCCGTCGTAATTAATCCTTGTAATTAGCAAAATTAGAAACATTGGATAAATTTAAAATATAGCAAATACTTAGATGTAGGTAAATAATATGTTGATTGTGTTTCTAGCATATAGGTAAATAAAATAAAGGTCACAAAGTTTATATTTCTCAAATATTCCTGTGACAAACATTACCAGAATCGTCTCATGAAAATTCATCAGAATAATATTTTCATTTCAATTAATTCTTGATATAATTACTCGATAAATAAATAAATATTTATACTCGATAAATTATCAACTCACCATAAAAGTGAAATACATGTACATGTACTATTGAATGTGAAGTACATTCAATTACTGGTGTTCTTTCTTTCCAAAGTATTCAAACTTTCAGTAAACCAAAGTATTTTTATGATGATTATAATGTATTTGTTTTTATTCGCGTTCTTCGTTAATATCGCTTCTCTATGTTGTTTATGTACTCATTTATAAAACGAAAAAATTCTTGCGATAAAAAAAAGAAAATTTAACTAAATGATATTTGAGTGAACATTCAAATCATAATTTTAAAAGGGGATATAATGTTTTCTAATAATTATTTTTTAAATAAAAGTTGATTGCAATGAATAGATATGTATCTATCAATAAAAAATAATTTAATGATTAATATATTTCAATTGTTTTAACAATAAATATAACGGAACAGTAAAAGCTTCATCTCTATTTCGTATCCGAGATGATATGTATATACGTCTTCCCCTACTCTCAGGGAGATTAAGACAATCGTGCAACGTTTTCTCTCGTACCTCTTCCATGCCGTTCTCAAACGACGGAACGTTGTCTCCATTCGTAACAAACGAGACGCCTTCAACGTCCGAGTGACATTTGAGACTCCTAGGAAGTAACCGACGCTAGTACGCAGGTGGCTGGTAGATGTGGCAACGTTGTAGCCGTGGGTTGATTGTGGGAGTGGCATAGTGCCTTGAGGAATGAGGTAGCGAAGCAGGTGTCAGTTTTGTTGATGGCGACTGCAGTAGCAGCAGCGGCTGGTGCGTTTTAAGTGCTGATGTTGGTGGGAGGTGGGAGAGTAGTTGGCAACACTGTAGTAGTTGTGAGAATCAGGGGTAGGTTACAGGGACGGTGAGAACGGTGGGCGGTGGTGGTGGGATATTACCTTGGTAGAAGACTTCGTTGCGATGTGACGGTAAAAACAGACACACGCAAGGGATGGCAGAGGTGACCCTAATTGTAGCTGTTCAGGTCGTCGTCTTCATGTTTGTTGCCGCGACATCGTAATACGGAAGGAGTTAAAGTACAGATAAAGGTGACAGTCTCCGTGGTAGTGATGAGGGTGGTTCATGTGGCGAAGCAGCTTGTGCGAAGGTTGGAGATGGAGAGAGAGAGACAGACAGACAGAGAGAGAGCAGGATAAATTACCACGTCACGTCTCTGAGGCGACGGGCGCGCTGTCTGGCGGAGAACTCGCTAAGTCCTCGGCGAGCCGTCACGCCTCACCGTCATGGAGAGAACACGTTCGTGGTGTGACGGTGGCAGGCGACGGAACACGCGACTTGGCCGTCAGGGCTGTACATCCTTACTAATTAACCACCACCTTCTCACAATCACAAGATAAAAAAATCTTCTTCCAAATCACCTGTCTAAATTCTTACCCGCTGTCATGAGTATTTTCGCGTGATCATAAAATGATAATGTTTTTTAATACAATATTACTATTGTCATATTTAATATTTTGCAACCCAAAATATATAAAGGAAATATATAGGTATTTCACTTTAAATCGTTTAAAAATTAATGAAAAATAGAAAATTAACCACATAAATTTCTCTCACATTTTGGACGAAACGGTTTCAGCTACTAGCCTTCCTCAGTCACGAAGAAAATTATTTCAGTAAAAGATCATTTCAGATTGAGGAAGGCTAGATGCTGAAACTGTTTCGTCCAATGTGCGAGTGACTTTTGTGTCTTATTATTATTTTCTATATGTAACTAACTTAAATCTATTTAATTTATATAAGACAGTATTGTCACTTTATTTTCAAGATTTCCGTTATATAAGACCTTGGATTCTCCCCTTCTTACACATTCTTCCCGATAAATTGAAACATTCTTATTACTGTGAGTTGTCTCGCTATTGCCGTTGATAGTGTAGTGATGTTTTTTTTAAAATTAATTTGAGGGAATTCTTCTTTTTCTCCTGAATACAGTTCTCTTAAAATAGTCTTCAACAGTTCGCCTGAATAATATCGCACCAAAATTCTCAACCTTTACGTACTGCAATTATGAGTGTTGGCCTGGCTAAAGAAGGGTGACTTGGCATAAACGCCACTAAAATGTACAATAATAATAGATCACGATAATATCATGTCAGTAGAATAAAATATACTGAGATAAAACTGGTTATCTCAAACACTGATAAGCAAATACTTTGTTTGTGGATAGTGATAAAGACTGTCAACACGTAGTTTTCTGTATTTCCTCTGATTCAATCAATGCCCTATTGTGAGGTCTGTAATAAAATGTGTAAATGTCTACAATGTAGTATTAAATATCATCAAAAACGAATAAAATATTTTATCTTTCAAATATAATAATAGTAGTTATTTCTTTAATTTTTTATTCGTTTTCAAAAATATTATTATCAAAGACGTCTTTTATAGATTATAAGTAAAAAAGAGTAACAAGAAAATTGGGACTTGAATATCGTGTGATGATCCCTCTCAGTTTTACTGTTTTGATTGGGACTTCGATACGACATTCTACGTAAAATTTGTATAAGGGTTTTATTTCAATGACGTACCACTAACACGAAGATGATTTAAAATTACTATGAAGGAAACGTCAGAATCCTGGTATATCATAATATACAGCAGAGTAAATACTTCGATTCTACTAAGTACGTTTCAATTCTTTTCATTTTTATACTAGTATCACATAAACACAAATGTACTTCATTTCGTAAATTAAAATTGATTTATTCTAGATGCAATATTTTCATACATTAAAGAAAAAATTACAAACAACCGTAATAATTCGTGGGAGAAATTAATTTTTTTATAATTAACACGATTACTTCATAATTTATTCAGCTGAACTCGGTTAACTACTTTTCTCCTCGAGTCACACTCCTGCAAATTAGAGAACGAGTCTGCCAACAAAAATTAATTGCGCTGCCTAGTTTAATAATAGAAATATTTAATTAGGGTGGAAGTTATTTTAGAGTGAATGAAAACAAGTGAGAGAGTAAGTGCATAATGACATTTTGTGAATGAATACACCAAAAGACCTCCTAGCGACGATTTTTGAGTTGGAATCTAAAGAAGGAGACCTGAGGAATAAAAGAGGGCTTGGAGCTCTCCTTTGTGTAATACAAAGGAAAAATTCTTCAACTTTATAAAAACATTAATTTTCATGAAAGGAATTCTTTTTTCACAAGAGAAAATATAGAATACTTAAATGTGGCTGAATACGTATTTGATAATTCTTTTTCTACGAAAACAAAATATAACCAAGGTTTGTAGTTCTATGATTCACCATATATGGTTAATTTCAAACCACACATAAAAAATTACAGGAAAAATTAAAATTGCTTGTAACAAACGTTCTATTTCAAAAATATATTTAGTAATCTATGACTCTTCCCGGTTCGTCAATAGTTTTATCTCATCGAAAGTTATCACATATCTTCTCCACGTGTAGGGTACATGGAAGAAATGTGTGCATAACCAACCTTAACACTTAAGTATGTGTGAAACCGGGAATTAAGTGCACACAGCATTGCGAGCAGCCTGTCTCGTTCACTTATCTCCTCTATGGGGTTTGTTCCGGGGTTTAGGTCTGTGTCGATGGTGTACAACAGTTGAAGGTGAACGGGTGGTGTAATGGTTAACACCCCTGTCATCAATGCAGAAGTCTCGAGTTCGATTCCCGACTTGTTCCAATTTTCACCTGACCGAAAGTTATCACATAATATCACAGAAATATAAATATTATTTTTGTAGTGGAAATAATAACAACCTGTCTCACCCTGGCTTGAATAAAAATTTTTTTTTGTCATAATACTTTACTGAAGTGGTTCTATTATTCATATAAGTATTATATATTTTAATGTGCAGCCTTTTCTGTCAATTCTATGCAACTAGCTTGATGATTGTAGCTATAATGTAACCAAATTGATGAATATAAACTGTAAATAATATTTTTCAATATTCTTTATCGATAAAGATGGATTATGTGACTTCTTGTATTCTAACATCGTGTTTTCTTGTATTTTTTACGTAATCACCAAAGAGATAACGGATTGAATATAATCATCCGTTTTTATTATTTTTTCCGTTAATATTTGATTCGTTTCCTATGGAATCTGTTTAATATTCGATTAGGACATGCAATATCTGCGTACACTGTTCACAGACTGTGGCGAATGTCTGTGAACCGTAATGAAGAGGGAGGGTGCTAACCAGGGAGAATTTTATTTAAAAACTATGGTTTTACAACACAAATTTTATAAATATTACCTTTAAATAAAATGCATTAAGTAAATAATTAGGCATTAACAATCTGGTATTAATATCAATAATAAATATTAACAATCTGGTATTAAAGTAATAATATAAATATCAAATATTTATTTAAGTTATTAATATGGTATTATTAATGTTATAAACATGTTATTATTAATTTGATTAATCCTGTATTATTTATTTTATTAATATACTCTTATTAAGAACAATAACAATTATATTATTAATGACATTTATTAATCTGGCACAATTATTAATCTGGTACGTTTACAAAGTATGTAATTTATCAACTTAGATTTTATCTGTTAAGAGTTCAGGTCCAATGGGAGGGGGTTTTAACTCCCTTAGCCCTCCACCCCGCCACTGTTCTCAGATCTTTTGAACCTTAAATTCAAGATCATATTCACTTATGAATGGTTTTGGGAAGCTGCTTGAATGTTGTTATTATTGTGTCTAAACAAAAGAGCATTTGTACTCGTTCGTTGTTTCGCTAAAATAATTGCTATCGAAGGAAATGAACGGAGTAGAATTCGAATCCGAAATGAAGCGACGCCTTCGCAAGTTCTAGTCATCGTATTCCCAATCTCACACTCCAAAGCGAAGCAGCTGTCAGTGACCCGAGACTGCGCGTGAACCAGAGTAGCAGCACAGGGCTGGAAGAGGAGAAGGAGGTTCTGGACCACTGGATAGGCCGCAGTGTCTCATCCCTCTCTCTCTCTACCTCTTCACCTCCCTCGCCCTCTTTACTCATTCGGTCCCTCCCATTCGTTGCACTTTCCTTCCCTTCCTCCCGCCTCAGGGTCTCCTCAGGCCAAACGGACCGACGGACGGACGGACCGACGGACGGGCCGGGCTTCCCACTCGCGTCTCTCCAGGGCGAGGTGGCGACCGTGGCGCCGCGGGCGGCCGCCGGCGGAACTAATGGATTGCAGGCTCTCCACACATTAGCAGCAGCTACAGCGGCGGTAGCAGCGGCTGAGGCAGTAGGAGTAGCAGTAGCCGTCCGCCGCCACCGCTGTCGTCTCACGCGAAGCTGGCCGAACTCAACACCTCAGCTCGTCGGGTGTTTGTGTGAGGCTTTTCCCCGAGGTTTCACGTCCACAAGTTTCTAAATCAAAAATGTTCTTATTCTTCCTTTTACTTACGTCTTCTCTACTCAGTCATTTACAAAAATCTAGTACCATGTCGTGTAATATTTCTTGTCACTGAATATCAATTATTGGTTCTTAATCCCGTTGTATTAGGCGAGTAAGAATTTTAAGAATCCATGTGTAATTTTCGACTTTTCTCGAGACCTTGTGTCTAATGATTTGGGAAAAGCTGATTAACGTGGTCTGTATTTCAAGTAGGATAGTTCCAGTACACATTTTAGCATTAAAACAAATTTGTCCGAGGAATAGGCACTTCAATTGTTTACAATGTCATAAAGTAAATGAAAAACTCAAGACCTCTTTAAAAAATGAAAGAGGATGAAGTATATCTTCGTTTTAATGAATGTTGAACTCTTTGAACTCAGAAGGAAAAAAATACCGGTGAATCATGTAGATAGTGATGTCAATGGAAGATATTGTATGCCATACAATACCGAAAGTGTTTCACCTAATGAAGACTCTCGAAGGTTCAATGTTACGTCTTTTCTTGTGGCCGACAAACCCAAAATGTCTATTTCCATTCCGCTGCAGAAAATTATATTTTGAATTCATTTTTGTAAATGTGATGCTGTGTCTGGTAATACACGGATCCTGCGTTTCATATTTTATTGTTTAATTTAAAAATCCATGTAAGTACTTAGTTTTAAATAAACATTACAACCATTGAAGCAGTGAGCTCGTTCATCACTCATTGGAATTAAATCATACGGGTGAAGAGATGTTTTTGTTGGGAAGTGAATTTTATATCAGGATCATACCTACTGCAGAGCACGCTTGTGAGGCATGTTGCCTATTCCTATTCACAATGATCTCGAATACAGAAGATCGAACTTCATCCATGTGCTTTCCTGATGAAAAATACTTTTTCTTGAACATAATATGAAAACAAACAAATCAAGGACGCGTTCTCTAATTTTATATGGTGAAGCCTTAATTAAAATAAGGTAACTATTTTTTCTACACTCATCTCTATTCTAATTGAATTCTGTATTAAAATAAATATATTTTTAATTTTGAACACGGTGAGGTTACCTAAGCAAAATCAGTCTAGACTCACGGATGCCACCCTCTAAAATTCGAATATGTGAGTAACTAACCGGTTCTCAACAGAGAAGCGTAGAGCGATAAATTCTGTGCAATAGAGAAAAACGACACCGCCGCTTTTTCGAAATCACGAATAAAACTTGCACGTGTGTGTGTTTGTGTGTGTGTTTGGAATGTATTGGTAGAACTTCCCTCTGATGATATTTCATTACTTTTATATCCGTGAAATTTCTGATTCGCTCGTATATTCCTTCTCTCATTCGAAGTTCAAAAACGATTGATATCCAAAAACAATGCATTGTTGGAACCAACATAAGATTGTTTCAGTTCTTTATTCCTATAATCCTAGATTCATTCTTTAATAGTTTTAACGCTGGTGTATGTCGTGTCATGAGTAGAAGAACCTATTTCCCTTTCCAGTACATGACGTGGCATACACCCGGATGTCACGGCTACCGAGACACCGAACACGGAATGTTTAGTCTAAATATTTTACATGAGACAGTTTTCTCGCAGCAACTTATTTATATTGAAGAGGAAATATGGGAAATAATAAAATATTAAGAGATAAACTGTTCAAGAGACCAATAGGAAATCAGACTATTGTGCTGTTTGACGAATATTAAGAAGATTAATACAAGAAAAATTAAGAAGAAACTTATAAAGTGAACATTTTTATTTTTATTTTGACAGACTATAATCGAAATAAACAATTTTGTTGTTCATTGCTTATCAAATAAACACAATTCTTAAATGGATACATTTTTATTTCGGTTCTGTGTAATTAAGGGTTATTTCAACTCAAAGCAATCAACTATTTCAAATACATATCTCTTTAGTACCAAATTTAAAAGGTGCATTACTTGGTAATTAGTAACATTTGAGATTCTAATCTCTACCTGTTACGATTTTCTGACCGATTAGTTTGTAACTCTCTATTCCAACCCTTCCGTGAACTAGAACTCACTTTCCGACGACTGCCATCACCTCCACCGCAAGCGAGGAGAACTCGCCGCTTGAAATTGGTCTCATTCTCTCAGTAATGGGCGCTGAAATCGCAGAAATCAATTTACGGCCGCGGTGGCTGACAACTGAGGGTGTTTAATTTCTGCCCGGAGGCGGCGGCAGGCTCTGCTGCAGGGTGGGGGCATAGCTGTCCTGGAGGCGGTCTCGCGCCTAGTGAGGTCCCTTGCGGCACACCACCGCTTTCTGCGGAAGAGAGGTCTGGTGAATCCCAGAGAGTGCCACAGCGTGCGTCGCTGCTCGGTTGTCTCTGGGGAAAGAAGAGTGGGTTGCGAGGATTCTGGAACATGACTGCTGATTCAAAACCAAGCATTTCAAATGGAGTTCGAACTATACTTTGGACCTGTCATTGATGCATAAGAAAATTTACCACAATACTCTTATATTATATATTCGGACATTTAAAGCGATTCAAACTCTTATTTCTATGTTTTGAGTATACAAATACATTGATATTGACTAATGATTTTAGAGGTAAAGGCACATGATAGTTAATAGCAGCTCATGGAAATTAAGAGAAAAGAGAGAGAAAAGCATAAACGTACTCTTTTAACATTTTTATATATTAGACGAGGTTAATTCTCACTGTAACATTTATCTTCAATATTTTAAAATATTATCTGTGAACTCATTGGGTTTGCTCCTATCGATATAAAAATATTTAAATCGTGAACTATAATTATAGAGAAATTCTTTAAATTCTTTTGATATTAACATTTTTTTTTCATGTTTGATTTCTTATTTAACCGTACTTATGTATTATCATACACCCCTCAGAAGTTCAAGGGAAATGTTTCTTGCTTCGTTCCAGTGAGCATCTTTCGTTTCTTCTGAAGAAGTCAACAAGCTGAGAGAATGATTAATACTAATAATAATGAGAATAGTTTTATTTTGCTAAATTTATTTTTGACAAGAATATATTAATACGAGTATATAACACCAGGAAAGAAATTGGAGATAAGCCGAACAATAAATATATCTTTCTTGCGCTGGTACTAAACCCTAATAATCTAAACTGAATAACATTACCATCACTTCACTTCACTCTCATTGCTCGTCACGTGTGGTTATATAAAAGATAATTTTATATGAAGAAAAATGAATATCCAACTAAAGGATTTTAATTTAATGTTCCCTACATAAAATTCTCAAGTTAATACTATATTAATAGTAAATTAATATTCAAAATTATAAACAAAAAGTACGACGTTGATATGTGCGTTCCCTGTCCTGTATCTGTCAAGTAGTTTCAAAAATGGCGCTGACTCTTACTCCCGTGTCTACAGCCTTACTATTAATATTATCCGTTAATATTATCTAATTCTCGTTATTATTTAACAATTGTTTACATCATGAATTATGGGTATGGTAACAATGTTACTTTGTGTTTTTATTTATGATTTCTCTCATGAATAATAATAATGCTATAAAATACAAAATTGTAGAAAAGAAATATTTCTGTTTGATTCTTCGTGTTACAGAACAGTACTATTCAAAATTTGATAATACCTGTATTTGAGAATTTGTTGTTACATGATTTATTTTGAATGACATTTATCTTCATTCTTGTTTTCATAGCAAAGCTCCAATGTGAATGTATATATTTCATAGCATTTTGGATAAAGCACAATATATTTCGATAAATTAGAGATATTTTAATTACATCGCAATTCCAACGTGCATAAATGACAGAGAAAGTTTCAACAGAATAATTTATTACACGTTTGTAACTCAAAGCTAATTTGTTGCGTCTTGTCACGTCTAATATTTGAAACGTGATTGGATGCCTGAAAATATATTGTAGTTTGCATAGTTCTCATAAACACGAAATATGTATTGGATAAACATTTCAAAGCGTTTGATAAAATTTGGTGTGTTTTAATACGTGATTATTTATTTATTTATTCAAATGACTATTGACAATTTCATTCATTGGTCCGTGTGTCACGTATTTTATTTGCAAAATATGATAAATAGTATTGATGTACTTATTTAAACACACGATAACGGAGGCAAAATTTTGTTTCATGTTTCCAATTTACTGTGCATTTGAGTAAATATCAAACATGCGTTTATATACATAAATAAAGTGTTTTTTTCTAGTTCTGTATTCATTATAATATATAAGAATTAAAATTACATATGTAGAACTAATATTTCTCGAAAACTATAAATAATAGTCTTAAAAATTGAACTGTTCTATTAGTGTTATTTTTTATCCCTAATTTTAACTTACTTATCATCGCATGATGGTTTAAATTGATTTCTTCTCTGCTGCTCACACAAGTCCAAAGTCCAGAATAGTAATGGTTGTAAAGATAGCCTTTTTCTTGTATTCGGTTGCGCGTCACTGTAGACAAAAAAGAATATTTACGAAAAATTAGGTTTGGAAAATAAGATATAATTATAATATGAATAACGTACTTACAAAATAAAAATGTGAAAAAAATGTGATAGTTTTCCCTTTTGTTTTCAGATTTCGCAGTCGAATCATCGCGAAGTGACTCTTCAGAAAGTGACGCGAGATTTAACTGGCTTCTACAAGTGTGAAGTTTCTGCGGATGCTCCTCTCTTCCATACGGAGATTAGATCTGCGCTAATGATCGTTGCAGGTAAAAAAATAATTCATTATTTCTAATAAGATATCTAAGTTGGTTTAAATTTACACAGAGCGAAAATATCATCCTAAACGTAGTATTTTTTAAATGATTGCCACACTCCAGCAAAATTGGTAGATCAATGATAAACGTAATAGTTTGAAGCAATTATATCAATATTTTGAAAGCCGTAGATTTCCAGTAATGTTATTAGGTGAAAAATGATACTAAACTTCTTACCACCTCCTTTAACTTCAATTTCTTCAACTAACTACGAAATTCCACTAATTGATCAAAATTGCTAGTTGTTTTTTACTCGAGAAAGGTGACAATTAGTTAACTATTTTTCAAAAACTAAACTGATTTTTTGCGGCACGCACGAACAAATAAATGGGACGAAGGGTGAACGTTTTGTACGTTTTCAAGAGAAATGTACGAATGACCCGACTAATATAACCCTGCGTTACCAAAAGACAGGAATATTATATATGCTCACGTAAAGAAATCATAACATGTTCTCAAGAGTACATGGAAATGCTTAGAATAGTTAACAAAAAATAGAATCTCCATGTACCTAATTATCGCTAGTTCGCATTTTGTCTTTCTTAATATTCATCGCAACTGTATAGCTTGATCAAGTTTAGGATTAAATATTCACGAGCAACTAACATCCAATGGCAATAAATAACTTTGGGAATACCAAAAATATGTTCCTCCAAAATACTGCTCCCACTGTTTCAAAACGAGGAATAATATTTTAATTGCATGAGAAATAAAATATTAATACAGAGTTCATAGCCCAAGCACTTCAAAGTTTAAACCATAATTACTTCACAGCTAGATTTTTCATTTGTTTATGTGAAAACAACAACGAAACTAAATTACGAGGTGTTACCATAGACGCAAATATAAATAAACTGAGCGGTCTCTACTGTAGATTGTCCGTGGTAACATGAGATAGAAGATACTGTGAGGTGTCACCCTCTCCCTCGCACACACCTTTGTGGAGGGGAGGAGGGAAGGTAAGCAATGGCTTGTGCGCAGCAGTCAGCAGTTAGAGAGGAAAATCGAGTTCCCCCACCCAAGTTGATGTGCGAGGGAGAGATACACCAAACTACGTTTTCTCCTTCGGACAATCGGTATAGTCTATTTATATTGATGTCTATGGGTATTATATCTCATAAAATGTGAGGTGACATGCGTAACCATGCCACGAGTCCATGACACGTTTTTGTCCAGAGTCGCTTGAGACGTATTTTCTAATCCAGAGAAGTTAACCTAATTTCTTACTGTGACACTACTAGCAGCACCGAAACAAGACAACTAGATCCCAATATACCCTCGGTCGAAGTTACAAGTCCAGAAATAACCAGCGCGCTTCTTGGAGTGTCGTGTAATATCCTAATACCCCTCTACCCGTCTTTGGCAACAAAAAAATTATTCCGAAGGTTTTTGTTCATTACTAAATGAAAAAATATACTAACTCACGTTTCTGAATTTTGTATACTACTCTTCTTCGAAATAAATTTTATTCGCAGTTATAAATAATTCACTAATAAAAATCAAACATTGATGGTTATTAATCCTAAATATTTTACACCAACTGTCTTACAAAATTAAACAATATGATATTTTATATGCGTACAAATGTGTTAATTAGATAGGTTTATTACACAACAATCCGTTCCCTAGACAGTGTTATGTTGCAGGTTATCTTACAGTAAATAGATTTTCCTTTGTATGATAATAAAAAACTGTTCCATGTAATGGACATTAAGGTATTATATATTATCAAAGCGACTGCGCTGAAGTATCCCCAAAAAGTGTTTCAAGTGATAGTATGAACCATTTCCTATCCAGTGGCGATAAATTTTCTTACCCTTACAGTGCCAAATTTTTAATTATTTGACTTTAAATTACTATGGGCTTATATGGACCAACTTTCGCGAGCTTATGGTTTATTGATATCATAGCAAAAATACCGGTTTAACGTAACGAAAAAAACTAGTAAAGCATAGCAAATGGATATAGGAACGCAATGATAAGATTTTCATACCTTGGGCATTTGTGAGCATTTGCTGGAATAACTCACCTAAAACTGTGAAAAAAATTTAATTAATCATTAAGCGTGAATATTGGCAACTTGACTTCAGTCAATATGGATCTTGAGTAAGTAATTAATCTAAATCGAAGTGAACATTGTTAGCACTATTCGTTCGAATAGAAACAATCATATAAGACCTCACATAAGTAGATAATTATGGTATTGGCTTCATGTTACTTTATGCGGTTAACGTCAGCGTTGTATTTGGCATCCGGGAGTATCACAAGTTGAGTAAACGGAAGGGGGGGGTGTCTCTTACGACGATGATCTGACCGTGGTGCCAGTGTCCTTGCTGCGGTCCATTCCACCACTTGAGCGCTTAAAGGGGTGGTGGACCTTCGTTCCGAGGTCACCGAAGGATGCTGCCGCTGCTTTTTGCTCCTCCCTCCTAGCGAGACAATGGGAATATTAAAGAGACTCCTTCATAATTTAGGTGGTCTTAGCGAGCGACGTAAAAGAGGAGAGAGGTGGCGATGGAACCTCCAGGAAGACCCATGCCATTTTCCTCGCTTTAGAATCATCTCTTCCTTCCTGTCATCCCTTCTAACTCATCTGTGTTAGCGGACAGCTCTAGTATCCACGCACTCTCCTGTCGTAGTGACGTAAAACTATAGTTCAGGAGAGTACACCAAAGGTACTGTCTGTGGGACAAATTCAAATAAATCTGGAAATTCGAATAATAATAAATTGGAATAAAAATAAAAATTTTGAACCACATGATTTTTTTAAGTCATAATTTTTTATTATATATTGAACTTTTAATTAATCCCAACATTTAAAAAGTGTTGTCTTTCAAATATTTAATAAGCAACCGTTACGAGTTTTTTATTTCTTTTTTGTTCTACCACTTTTGATGACTTCTATAATAAAATATGCTCACATATAAATTGTACTCGAAATATAAACAACTCTAACTAAAAGATGACCCAAAATTTTATAATCAAAAGGTTTCAAAATTAGTTTCATATTTCATTTTGTCATCTTATAAAGACACCATTTTGCGAAATTTTTCGTAAAAAACATAAAAAAAAATCGAAATAACATATGTGTAACTTCTTTCACATTTTAATGTTAGGGAATCGTTGCAAGATTGAGAAGAAAACTCATTTCAAAATTCTTCTCATTTTTCGATCTTTCATCTCGTGATCATAAGGAGCAGTATATTTTACACGTCATTTTGTTTGTAATATTATGATTTCCCCCTTTTTATCTTAACGTCGATGCAAATAATTATACCTAAGACATAGTTTATAAATCTAATCCGATGGTAAATTCATCCATTACATCATTTGAACTTTACTCTCCAAATATTATAATGTAATTTAAAGTTAACAGTTTGATTGTAATAACACATCTTTTCATAAAAACTCACTTCAAATGTGCGTAACATCATTAATCTAATTTGCATAAGAGATTATTTCCATCGTTCTGTATGTCTGTGTATGCGCTTCATTATATTCTGCCGCAGACCTCAGCAGATCATGAGATTGTATTTTAAGTAGGTAATTCGTTATATCGTCCAATGTTACGTCTTTTTTGTTTACTTATTCTGTTGAGCTTTTTCGAATTATTTTTAAAATAAGGTACTATTAATTGAAATGAAATCTTTGGAATTATATTTAGTCTCATTCCCTACTAGAGAAAATTTCTTAACTCTTATCAATCTAAATTTACGGGTGACAATTCATCATATGTCCTCTCCATTCCATCAAATTATCTCCAGTATTTTCTGACACCACGTATCTCATTCGTTATGCTTTCCGTGTCTCATCAAAAGCTTCATCATGTTTATCTTAAATTATCTCATATTTATGAGTGATATTATGAATTCTTCGTCAGTTTAACACACAGAATCCTGAGTTACGTGAGTAAGCGTTTCGTATCTCCCCCATCGTAAGAAACTCAACCCTATAACATTCATCAATTCGTCCACAAATCATTTAGTGTGAGCAGGCTTCCGCGATTTCTATAATCTTTTTTATATTTATATTAGCAACTGTCAATCGTGACAACCATGTTCGCAACATAATCATGACAGATCTCATAAGATTTATTTTCTCGTCTCCGTTGCACTGCTTGGCTGCGTCATTACGCTGCCCGCTTCCATCAATAGGAGACGGGGCGTCATCTACAATCTACGAAAATGTCTCTTAACATCTCTCTTCCTGACACATAATATTATAATTTTCTAAAAACTAACTTCATCAATTATTCTGGTTTAATCTTACAAACTATTTTGTTTTCCTACAATCATTTTTCTGCACGTCGACTATTTCAAACCCATTGATATCGCAATCACATAAGATATGCTCAGGTGTCTCCTTTCCTATCGCAGAAACGCATTGCTTGTTCAATTCTTTTCCTATTCCGTGCAGCTATTCTTGGAAATTCACATGACCTGTTAGGAATTCTAGTACACTACTGATAACATGAAAGGGCCCATTTATTTTTCTAAGTCCCACGCTCTGACCAGTTTTGGATCTGTTAGGTTTGCAACGCCTCCCTCCTCTTACTTTCCCTTCGAGAGGGGAAGTTTCGTTCGACCAATCGTAGGTCTATTTGAAACGGCGCCTATATTTGGAAGACATCGTGCGGCGGGTAAATCGTAACGAGATCAAATGTTTAATTACACCGCTATTAAAGAAATATTTTGTATTTTTTTATTATACACATTTTGGACTTCTATAACAAAGATATTCTGTATATTCTTGACTTCAATAAACTTTACCATTCTCTATATTTAAACGACATCTCGATATTCGTTGTCTCGAGAGGTCTTCATAGGCAATGTAAAAGATATTAGACTTTCTATAAAAACATTTGCATAATACTGTGATAAAATATAGTTTTTAACAGAATTTGAATATAATTGCAAGATATCGTATGGAATTGGTATAATTCGAATCACAAATTACTTATAAATATTCCTATAATTTCTTATATTTATACAGTGAAGTAAAGAAATCAAATCTCATTGCCTACAAATGATGTGTATTGTCGAAAGTAATTTCATATAATTTGGAAATCTCTTAAGTTTTTCATATATGTGAAAAGGAATTAAATAAATATAGAAAACGTTTGTCTCAAATATGAACTAATAACACAAAAGTTTAATTCTCGAGTTATAAATAATATAAAACTACTTAAGGAACAAATAAATTACATCTTCTAGTGACATATTTATCCACGATATAACAATTTGGTAGTAATCGTGCAACCTAAAAAAATAATCAGAGATCAATAATATGAAAACCTCGTTGACGAATTTTTTTACAATTGAAATACTTTATATATTCTACATACTTAACTCACTCCTCATTTATAATGTTAGTATCGATATTCAGTATTATTTATTGATTTCCAGAGCAGGGAACGAACATTGTCATTTAGAAACATTCTTTGCGGGTATATAACTTTTTACGAAGCAACACGGATGTTACATTTGTGAAGATAAACGTATTAGTCAGACATTCAGTATAATATTTACAGTAAATTTAAATAGAGCGAGGCAGTTAACAAGGTCGTATTTAGTTTTATATGTTAAGTTATTGTAACTTGTAGTTCCCCGTATTCCTGATTCAGTGTCATATTCTAAGGACTTGTTATTTTAAATCTAGAAATCTTCTCCAATTAACGTAACATTTTGCCGTCAATTCAACAGAGAATTTCATATTTTCAGAAAGTGTTCAACAAATATGGGATATTATACGAAATATGTTTTTTCATTGTAATATTTATGTTACTTATGCATAATATTTTAATGGCGTTCTACTTTTTACTGGCTGTAAAATTAGAAATTTAGATCGCTGAAATTTTCCTCTCGGACAAACGACGAAGGCGCCAATGACACGTAATTTCGTTTAACAAATAGAAGAAACTTTTATATTTGATTGTCAAATGATAGAGCAGGAACAACGAAGAGATTTCTAATGAAACTCGCGGAGAGGAATACATTTTAGTTTTATGTTAGTGTAAAATGCATTATGACTCTGAAAGGCTAAACCTTCACAACATCTAGGGTTTTCTTTTTTCCTTTTTAATGTTTGTAGAAAAAATAAATTTATCTACAATAATGTAGTGTAATTAGAAAAAATACAAAATAAGAATACAGGGACCCTGAAGATGATTCTAAACTAGCATCACATTGACCACGCACGATTAAATTGCAATAGATTGTTTAACAAAAAATAAAGTAATTGATTGTTTTATAATAAAATTGCATAATTAATAGAGCATATACCTTTTTCTTTAGGTAATATTGTTCTTCAAATGTATAATGTAAATCTAGATGCTATACGAATAAATATTTATTGAAAATATAGTTTGGATATATATATTAGACCCGTTTCCTACTCAATATTTTTATTAAAATAAAGTTTTAATACTTGGTGTATAATTACGAACTCGCGATTTTCTTTTAGTATCATTGTTTTCTTTAAATATAAATTATTTGCTTTTAAATTCAATATAAAAAGTTTTTGCACGTGTTCATTGAAATTTTGAAGAACTTTTCTAAATTCCTCGCAAAATATATCATTGAACACTTTCATTTACACATGAAGAAACTAAAATATCGAAACTTAAAGAGAACGTGAATAGAAATTATTTTATAGAAACTTTGTCGTCTCGTCGGCAACTTTGCTAAGATGAACTTTGTTCCTGCCACGTTGCCATGTGAGTCGTAATGTTACGTTGCCGAATTGACAATTGCTCAGCGTATGTTTTAAGATTTTCCTAAGCAATGTGAGAGCATGAATTAAGGTTTCGTTCATTACAGCTCCCAAACAGATATTACAAACCATTTCCTGTTTCTATCTCATATAGGTCACATCATTGTTATATTTGTAAGTATCTCTCCGTTTTGCTCTCTCATACCACCTCCTTTGCCATCTAGTATGAACCTTGTAAGTTCTTGTCGTCCTATCCATCCTTGCTACATATCCATCCCATTCACTATTATTTTCCCATCTTTTTTTAATCAGCTTTCTAAATTTTCAATTCTGATTCTAGAGGTCTACATGACATATTCAAGTTAATATCTCCAGTGTATTAGTCGAAACTGTCTTGTAGCAACCATTTAAATTTATTTGTTCCCCCCTCCGAAAAAGATATCCGTTTAATCACCAGCAGTATTGCTCCGCCATCACCTAGTGGCAATCTGCAGTCCGCACCACGCACCCCCACTCCCCACGTGCCAAGCACCGTTGATTCGACGTAACGAGCGGAACAACCTACGGACGCAAGCGCCTCTGTCGACCGCTATTTGCATTAAGTGTCCCTGGCGGCCACAGTCAGGTCGTAGTTTTCCCTCGGGATCTTGTGGTCTTCCTTGGTGCACCTACTTGCTACAAGTTTCCTTTGTGGTAGAGGAAGAGAAGAGAGCTCGCTGCAAGACACTTGTGCGGTTGGTGCATGCGAACGTTGAAGGCAGACGCCAAGTCTGGAGGAGTTCAGTTAACGCTGCGTTCTTGGAATTCCCCAAGGAAGGCAAATGGATGCGTTTCATTTTTAAAGGAAGAGAGGGGGCAAGGGAAGGAAGGAGAGGGAGCACTTGGAGGGAAATAGTTGTGGAAAGGAAGGATTTTGGTGAAGTGTTGTTCGTTGAACTTGGGAGAAGGGATAGTTTACTTTTCCGTTACGTGGAGCTGTCTCTACGGACTCTTCACGACATTCTGAGCACGAGGCAATTAATGTTATTACTCCACAATTTAAAATTAAGGCTACAGTACGTGATACTTAGTTTTTTCGTTATCTCTTGTGAAGAAATTGCGAATACACACAAAATAATTGAAGTAAAATTATTTAAAAACGTTGTTCTTAGTTTTCCTTATTAGTGTTTTGTTTTTAGACTCGGCATTTTTATTCAAATTTTGTGATTTTCCATGGTAAGGTTCCGAGATTTTATCTTCGTCAATTCGCAGTCCTAATATTGAGGCAACATTTGTACAAGTATTGTCTTAAGGGACACGATAAATCCTTTTCCAACCCCGCAAATTTTTGTGAATAAAACAACTATTTTCGCACGTTAGCAATTGAGGTAAATACATAAATTAGCGTAGCTCGTTCCGTAGAAAAACCGGTGTTCTCTCTAAAATAATGTCCCAATTAATAGCTTCATCTTTTTTCTGTGAAGATAGGGATTTGAATCGCAAAACATATTTGCTGTATATACTAGTAAATACTTTTGCATACAGAACTATAAATTGTAAATTATTCACAATCTTACCAGAAATTTCGATACAACGCCGCACGACCACAACTGCTTCAGCTTCTAAAGCTCCAATTCTACTATGAACATGTATTATTTTATATTGCCACAATTCATATTCCCTCTTGCATTACCAAATCCAGTAGGCTATCTTCTCACCACAATTACCGCGAAAAAAAACTATAATTAACACGTCGTACACAATACACAATAGTATTAATGCTTATTGCGTTTGTATACTCTCACCGCTTAAACTATTACGTCCTCATCATCTATCAATCAAATCAGGAGGTTCCGGGTTCGAGTCCCGGTCCGTCACAATTTTCACTTGCCAGTATACGATGCAAACTAATAAGTACTCAGAAATTGTGAGTTGAAAGGATCTAACTACTTTGCACTCACATCAGTATCGTCACCTTAAACTAATTTACCATCATAATTTTTCAAAAATTCACACATCGCTCAGCTCCCATCATTTCTAAATCTTACGGGGTGAATTCCTAAGGAATTCACTCATTGGAGGACAATGGAACGGCCGTTAAAGTGAGTCGGTCCACGTCCTGACGGTGGGGTACAGAGGTTCTCAAGTATTTCTTTTCTTTTACTTTTCTTTTCACTTATATTCCTAGTTTTTCACTTTTATCGCATTTATCTTCTTTACTGGTATTCTCTGTGTGCTGAACGCTCACTCATGTGAGTGCCGTGCCTGACGACCCGTGTCGGAGGGAATGGGTGTGCTGTCGAGTTAAGGGGCCATGCAACCCTACAAGGATGCATCATCCAATACGCTAACTTTGGCCTCGGCCTCTTCTAGACGGGCGATGGGGGATATCCCTCCCCCGACCAATTGGCTTGGGCTAGGTCTTCGACTGAACTCCAGGGAACTCCAGTTTTATCGAGCATTCGTAAGATCTCGACTCAATTATGACTGCGTTGTATATGACTCTGCTATTTAAAGAAGTTGGATAGTGTCCATCATGCAGGAATACTAGTTACGGGAGCCTACCGTACTAGTCCCATTCCGAGTTTGCATGCCGATAGTGGCTAACCATCTCTTTACCTCCGGCGGCAACTACTCATGTTACGACACTTTTGCCATGTGCTTACTTTACCCGACAATCTGGTGCACAATGCAGTATTTCACCCTTCCCCTTCTTCCATCTGTTTCTACAACAACCAAATCATTTGGATATCGCTCCAAAGAAATTTTGGAAACCTTGATTATACGCACACCTAATGTCTTAAATCAAGGTTTCAGTCAAAAGGCTTTGCACAAGCCGAAGATTAATTTTGATCTTCTGCATCATGACAAGAAGAACACTCCATCCGCGATGTGGAGGGTATACTTCCACCTAATCCTCCACAAACACCGGGTCTATATTCCTGTGTTTACAGACGGGTCGAAGCAGGCTGATGGTGTCGGTTGAACCCTGGTGTTCTCCCGTGAGACCTGTGGCTACCGTCTTGGCGACCTGTGTAACATTTACACAGCTGAGTGTTACGCCATATTGAGAGCACTGTGATTAACAAAGTGCTCCCACGGATCAAATTTCCTGATTTACTTTGATGCTCTAAGTGCCCTTCAAGCAATCCAGACCATGTATCCAGCTGATAAGCTGATCCAGAACATCCAGGATGTGCTTTTCTCGCTCCAACGTGAAGGAAGGAACATTATGTTTTTTTTTCTGGATTCCCGGACACATGGGACACAGAAGAAATGAGGAAGCAGACTTTTCGACGAAGGCGGCAAGTCTCAAAAATCGCGTGGATTTCTTCACGATACCAAAAAGGGATCTCCTTAATTTCATCAAGACAAGGATTCTGAGTGAATAAAACAATGAGTGGTTGGCTGTTGAAGGGAATAAGCTCCAACTTATCAAATCGTCTGTTAAGTCAAGGAGCAATTCCTGTAGGTCAGTCAGACGCGAGGAGGTCTTGCAGACCCGCCTGCGCATTGGATATTGTCCTCTCACTCATTGGTAGACCTTGCTATTTGATGATGACCCCTTTTGTAAGGAGTGTAGCTCTTCTCTGAGAGTTCGTCACTTAATAACTGATTGCAGAAAATATACGAGAATTCGGAGACAAATTGGTCTGGCTGCGGTTTTTCCAACATTTCTCGGAAATGAAACGGTTAATGTTAATAAACTATTGAATTTTATGAGTAGATCGGGGCTCCTCCCACAAGTTCTCGAGAGGGTTTAAATTTGCATTCTTCTTTTCTCTTCCCTTTTCTTCTTTAATTTTCTTCTTCCTTTCCGTAGTTTCAAAATTATAATTTTCAGAATTTATTTCATTTTTGATATAATGTATTGGGCAACTGTTTCCTTTTCTTTCCTCTCATCTCTCTATTTAGATATTTGTTGAATTCAGGAAAGGTTTTTTAGTGGGTATGGTCAAGATATTTTGTTAGTCCCACATCCGGGGAAGAGTCACTACGGCTCTTCCCTATAGTGCGAAACTGCATTTTTTCCCACCTGCAAGAGCTCTACTGACCTTGACGTTGACGAGCCCTAAAGCCCCCCCGCCACCANAAAAAAAAGACAATGGAACAGTGGCAAGAAATTGCACTGTCAACCTTAGTGTCGTCTCTCCCGCATGACGACGCTAAATTGATTACTTCAGGGCGTTGTTTCCTAAATATAACCCACGTAAAAAAGATAAATAAATGCTACCTCGCTGCTCCGGTATAATGGTTAAATTTTGTAACGTTGAAATACTCACGTCGTCTTCCTGAATCTGAGAACCGTGTTACACATGTACTACGTAGAAACCGTATAGATCGATCAGTGAGTTTTGAAATGACTAAATGATCCTATTGAGCAAAGATTGAACTTACCAATGGACTGAAACGTCTCAGCGAGACGTAAAAGAATACAAAGGAGATAAGACAACATGTCAAATATTGCAAAGTACTGTAGGATTGTTTTCTTTTAAAAATTCGTGCGAAGGAACGTTGACGAAAGAAATGGTAAGATGTGGACACTCTCCCGCTTAAAAGCAATACTTTTTAAGAGATTCGATGGTGCCATTAAACATTAAACAATACACATTTTTAGCTGGGAACTATATTGTATAATAAATGGGAAAATTAAGTTTGTATTTATTGATTTATATAATGATGCACTGTAAATTTTTTAGTTGATCATTTGAAAAATAAAACAGTAAGTGAGATATTAAATTTTACTATCATGAAGTTGGATTGAAAATATTCCCAAATTTTGTCAAATATTTATTCAGATTAAAATTTCAGGGCTCTAAATTCATAATAATAAAGGCAATAGAAGAACAACTAACTTAGTTTCTTGGTACGCTTCATTACTTCTGCACTTACTAAGTTTATCTGAAACGATTTTTCGTACTTCTCACTGCCCCAAATAATCTCTAACAATTTTAATAATGTGGGACGAATCTCTCACACACACACATAAACATACATACA
>NNCF01133714.1:292814-343883 GCA_002313205.1 Laupala kohalensis
TATATATATATATATATATATATATATGAATACGAATTACTTGAATCTTAAACATTTATTGACTTGAAAAACGTCGAGAATTGTAGGTTGATATATTACAGAAATATTAATTAGTGTAGTATAGTACACGTAAACACGACATGCAATGCTCATTAGTATTTCACATAGTAGGTAACATTGTAAATAATTAATCTGAAACATCTCATTATTCAAGTTGCAAATAATGCTTGTGCCAAATTCTATTTATAATTGATGTTGTGGAAAGAATTGAAGAGAAGTATTTCGGCGTTTTTTTTCCATAATGTAACACAATGAAAAATATTAATCTCAACGACATCAAAACTAGAGATAATAATTTTTCCTGTCATTATGAACTAATGATTTTCCGAACTGGTAGTAACAAATTCATTTAACAAAACGTTATGAAAGCTCATAGTACCACTCATGATAAACGATAAAGATTTCGTGTGTGAAGCTCTTGGAGTGACGTTCAAAACAAAACCGAGAGATTTCGGGAAAGACGAAGGTCGTGATTCGCGAGGAGAAGAGACCAAACGAGGACTAATTGGCTTAAAACAACCACAGCTGCACTGTTCTCATTTGCTATCGCAGCTGCCTTCAACCCTCGTCATCTCTCTGGCCACCAAGCGAAATCTGCTCACAACCACACTTCGTAATTACAAAGGATTTTTGAAGTTAGAATCGCCAAAGAGCACTAATCCAAAAATTAGTGTGTTTCCCTACGATTACCTTGTCTTTTCGAGCAAAAAGGATTGATAATTAGATATAAACCGGAAAGTGCTGTTTCTAGGACACTATTTTACAAAACACAATGATGAGATAAAAACAATTAGAATGTGGATTATTACTTTTATGTATGTTGTCCTTTTATGTACGTTGGAATTTTCTAAACTAACTACTTCATTTTTAATGGCATTCTCTGTTATCCACTGTTGTTTATTTGAGAAAGACTTTGACCATATATTCTCATATTTTTAGACTAACAACGCCGAGATATGATCACAAATATGTTTCCCAACCAAACTCCGGAATGTGTCAGAAAGTAAGACGAGATTTCGTTCTAAAAAAATCTACTGTGGAAACATACAAGTCGAGTAATATGTATTGTAAAGTGCGTCGTTTAATACGCCAGAGTATTAGGATAAAAACCAATTAAACCTTGAACATTTTTTTAGCTCGATTGTAAAACATTACAGGGAATAGTGGGGACGCTTTTGGTAATGTCAATAAATCAAATTATTGAAAAAGTTATACTAAGATTCATGTAAAAAAGAAAAGTTACAGACCACCTTAATAAGCAAAAACTTGTTTTGGAAATCATGGAGCTTTTTTTATCATTTGTTGGATTTATAGAGATAGCCACGTACTATTCATATGTTACACAGCGTTACCACCGTACGGATTCGAAATTATTTTAATGCAACTATCACGCAGCCACGCTATTCACTATGTAATTTGCATACTTTCCAGTAAATTAGAAGAAGTTTTAACGAATTTGTAGCCAACTTTCTTTTGTGACGTGCTCGCTCACATCGCTCGAGGATATTTTGACATACTGCATACATTTCTTCCGTGTACCCTACAGGTGGAATCGTTATCCCCACACCGGAGATAAGTGAGCCATGTTGCACACAAATGTTGCAGATGTGTCTCAGGTCCTCCGGGGTTTGTGTCTGTGTGGAAATGGTGTACATTTGCGGAATGCGAACGGGTGGTGAAGTGGTAAACATCCCTGTGATCAATACAGGAGACCCGGGTTTGATTCCCGGTTCGTCGCCATTTTCTCCTGACCGAAAGTATCACATATATTCACGTACTCATTCAATTCCATCGCATCTACTTTAAACACGAAGGTTGTCTGACACTTATCTCACGAAAATCACCTAACCGCAAATAAGAATAGCTGTTCCCAAGATGGCAGTTTCCTTGTGAGTTTAGGGTTTATTCCACTGAAGTTGGGTTTTCTTTCTTTTCTTTCCTGGGCTGCCATATTGAATTTTCTTTCTAAACTTTTACATGGATCATAGTTATCATGCGTAGTCTTCAACTAAAAGGATCTCTGTCATTCAAATGTATTATTTATTTTTTATTTCATGACTTATGGCGAGGTTCAGAGCATGAGTCCCGCTCTTATACCTAACCATTCATTGGGTGAAGGTAATTGGGAAGAAAAGATGTAGGGTTGTCGAGGAACTTTACTGAACCGACATTCGACACATTTACACTTTCATATGTCCACGAAATTAATCAGATTTTCAAATATTATTAAGATAAAAGATTAAGATAGCATAATTTCTTAATACAAAACGTGTTCACATTACATGCGTAATGTACATATTGTGTTTTTTTACATAATCGAAGATTTAACGAACAATATACATTTTTATAACAATAAAGTCCTTTACGTAAACCGTAATTTTTTTAATGTTTACTTCTACCATGTCATTTTAGTCATATTATTTTTCTAATAACAACTATAAAAATAATTGTATTATTCTTTATAATGTACGGTTCACATCAGGGATCTCGCAGGTCTAATACCAAAGGAGCTGCGGTTGTAAGATTTTTGGATACGGCTGAGCCAAAACCTTGCCTTAACTATGTTTGAGAAAATTTGAATAATACAACTGGTCGCCTTTTTTTAATTTAATGGCTTTTGTTGGTGGGATCTAATTGATTTAATGAAGGTATTAAATGTTTCGAAATCACACGTATACAATAAATGAAGAGGTAAAAAATGAATTATAAATGAGGTCACATAATTAAGATTGATGGAATATTATACAATTACACACTACATTAATTTCTGTCATAGATATTGCCTCGTACAAATCATCAACTGATTACATTAGCCACATATTGAAATCCAACAGACATTTTGGTTGACAACGTTCACGATCATAAGTAATGGGCTCGGAGAAATAAATGATATGATACATTTCCATTTCTATATTAATCCGTCAAAAAAGGTTCGAAACTAAATTTGAAACAACTCTCAGTTGCATTCCCAACAAATCATTCCATGACACAGATAACACAGCTTATCGCTTTGTTTATTCACACGCATCACAAAACAGGGTTATAACATTCCTCATAATACAGCTGTGTGTACGAGTCGGTTCTCTCCCTAAATATTGAATATTCGTACGCGTCCGCTCATTTTCGTTTATCATTTTCATTATATCTCGTTTTCTCGTTAATTTCACTGATATTGTTTGGTAAACTTCGTTCATTTGCGTGATTTTGTAAGTATGTGTGCAAAGTAAACCGTGCGTGGTCTAGTGGATGACATGATTGCTGAAATCATAATGGGCAAATAGGGATCACGAAATGGAGCAATGGTTCAGTGCGTGGAAGGGTGAAATATTTAACGTTGAAATCTTTATTTTCAATTGAGTACGTACCAGGGAGGAGCATTCTACGGTGTAAATTTCAATGAAGTGATTTTATGAATTTAATTTGTAAATTAATTAATGACAAAATTTAGGACTTCTACACCGTCCCATCTGATAAATGACGACCGTCCAAGAACTGCTAAGTAACCTCTGAGAACTGCTAACGCATCAAAGAGCTATTACTTCATTTTAACCAAATTTAAGGACCTTTCTATGTAGCCAAAGTACTCTTGGTGCATACCTTACGTTTGTGATTATCATCCTTGAGTTTCATATTTGTAAGAATTATTTTTTGGGGTAGTTGTGGAGCTGTCGATAGTCTTCAATTATAACTAATTTCCGATTACTTTTTGAGATTCAGGAAGGTTTGTGAATCATGTTATTACAACCTGACCTATGGCTACTTTCTGATCTTTAAGGTGTTATGAGTTCGAAGGGCTGGAGGAGAGAAGTTCTGGTTAAATGGAGTCCCTCATAATGAAAGCGTTATCGACCTTCAGTTTCTTGGTATCTCCACACGCGGGTTCCACTCTGTTAACTAAAACAATGTCTATTTTATTGTTCAATGAGTTGTTTAAATTGTTGTAGATAAATTTACCCGTGTGTTTTGCTTGCTGTACTCTGTGGGATGAAGACGGTTGTCAGTTCAACCAATATATCTAGGACCGGAAGACGTTTGTCATGTGATTGTTCGATCGTGAATTGTATTTCTTCCAGTTTTTGATTGATGATATTTAGGAAATTTTTCACGTGATTATTGTCATACGGTCCCACAACATCCACGTCATGTATCCTTATACATCGTATAATGAGAGGAACAGATTGGGATGTGATATCCAAATCCAGAGAAAGGAAACCTTTGGATGGGACATCCTTACCAAACTATAAGGTTGGGATATCATATCCAATGTTTTGGATAAATCCTTTCCTTTCTTCGGATATTGATCTCACACCCAAACCTAGGCTTATCACATCCATAGTGTATTCTCAGTGTAGGAGTTCCGTGAATGGTCTCTTGTTTGAACTCCTACGTATATGTCACATATCAGGGAGGGGAGAGTCCATGACCATAACTACTTTCTCGCTTTACTGAGTACAAAGTGGTCTTGAGACGTAAAGAGATGTTGCATTGTGCATTCTAGTTAGGACTCAGAAAAAGATTCATCCGTCACGGAGAAGATTATTATTTTGAAGACAAAGGTCAGAAGAGAATGTTTAAACTTCCAGATCATACTCTTTGTCCAGTAATGTCAAAAAACACTCGTCCAATCTAGAAGAAAGAACTGGTCAACCATGATAAAAATTTCACTTTAATCAATAGACGTAATATGAAGTGAGCTAAAATGTTGTATTTTTAGATTTCATGTAGATCGTATGAGTGAGTTTCTATTCATGTGAACAAATTATTGTTTGTCGTTCCATATGCTAAATCCTGGGAATATTCAAAACCATATGGCATCGTCCGACAGACTTATAATTCCTACTTTTGATTTTGTTTCTGTTTAAAATTCGTATATAATTCTGACCACTAAAATAGTATTGTGGATACTGTTTTTCAGAATGCATTGGTTGAAACTCGCGTATTACATTAAAGTCCGAGTTTTTACTCTTTGCTTACTTGATGAGAGACTCATCACGAAATATTTGATCATTATGGAAAGGATAACATATCCATATTTTGGAATAGAACATCAGTGTTTAAGCTTGTGTATAAGAAATTGTAGATATATCGTCTCATTAAATAAAATATATCTATGTTACGTACAATGGCATTGATTTTTTAATGTAAGGTATCCATTAAGAAATAACTCATTTATTATTATAATAGTTATTTTAGGGAGATAACTTGATTTCTATTCACAGCATTAGGTTTAGAATAGACTATATCATTCATTAAATAAGTAAATAAATAAAAATACTTACGACCTTTAACAGACGAATACTATTTTTTTTGTAATTTAAAGTTTACAAAGTTTCGATTTTGTTGAAGTTGTCGAAAGATGGTTTCAACAAAAATATATAGTATTCCTCCGTTAAAGGTAAGTTTAATTATTTATTTAATTGGAATATATATTGGATGTTAATTCTAGTAGTATATAGTTCTTTTCAGATAAATACTCCTGTTATTAAATTTATTTTTGTATTTACATCGATATTCTGCATTATTTTTTATTATACCTCATATAAACATCTAGACAAAGGAACTATAAGAGAGCTTCAAAATCAATTCGTCCACAATTCAGATATCAATCTAGGGTTAAGTGAAGAAATAAATACAAAGAAATGATGTCTTTTGTGGTTAAACGAAACAGAACGTATTCGACTTGTCCCCAGTGATGGAGTAAAACCTCCATCGTTGGCGAATGTCATGTTTCAACCTTCGGATGGGAACTGCCACACAAGGTTGTCTCACTCCTTCCTCTACAAGCCGCCAGGGTGACATTCCGGGCTGCGGCTCAAAACCACGGCTCGTCCTCTATGAAAATATTTCCGTGCGCCACGGATGACGAAGAGCTAACCGCTTCGCGCTTCTCTCTCGTCTGCTCCAGTGGCAATGGTGGTTGTGAAACACGCGATGCGCTTTGGAGGTTCATCGTCACACGCTGAGTTGGCGAAGCGCTCTAGTAATCCTTTCAAGCATTTATAATAATAATTTGTTTATCTGCAAGAAAGCTATGGTGACAGATAGAAAAGAAGGTTCAATAATATATACATAATACTATAGTAGGAAGTTAAGTAACAAGTCATCGCCCAAATATCTATAAAACACACACACAAACTGTATAAAATGTTAAGAAAATTAATGTGTAGGGGCGTGTTTATTGTAACAATAAATCGTGAATTTAGTGTGTGTTTTTCAACTTTTATGATTTTTAAACACTATACTCAGAATTGTCTATAGTTCGATAATAACTTGTACATGTAATTTTTTGCATAAAATTACAAACATATTGACATTCTATTAGTATTATAACTCGCAGCTAATTTTTTATCTTATCTATGAACTTATACTGAAATTTTTTGAATCCGCCTCTGCCTTAGGGCCCTTGATCGGAATTGATGGGATGGTCCCTTGCTTGCTTCCGGAGAGTAAACTAGTTTTTTGTCCTCCAAGTGGTCATACGCAGTTTGTACTGTTTTTTGACAATAAATTTATTATTATTATTATACAGAAGGACACAACGAGAAAGAAATTACATTTAAGAAATTATCTAAATTAGACCCATATATGTGTATATTCACATACGTACACAAACACATTTTCGCTTACAAACAGATACAGACACTCATCCGTACAAGCATGCTTTAAAATACACACATATATCATTGCTCCTGCTATACCGTTGACGTGAAAATAGTTACGATGATACAATTAAAAGAAAATAAATTGACAACTATATAAAGTAAAACCAACACAGGATTGCTGGGAACAATCACGCACACATCACTACACTACTATTCACTCCGAGCATTTTCTATATCTTTGACTCCATTCACCTCACGACAGTGCACTTCACATACGATGAATGGTTTTCTTGCATTTGGCCAGAAAATGAGAACTCATATATTTATATTATACCGACGTTTCCATTTTTACAATAAAGATACTCAGGGCTAAAGTAACTCATCACACAATGTTTCTGACTTTCGTATTTTTACAAGAAGTCGATCATGTGGTACTAAATCAAACGCTTTCTATAAATCAATAACTATTGCATGAGTTCTCCCTCCCTCGTCAAATGATTCAGCAAGTCCTGGCAAGCGGAAATAAGTTGGCATCCACATGAGTACTCGGATCTAAAATCGTATTTTGCAGGATATAGAAAAAATCTTTTTTTTTTTCAAGTAGCTTACCATATACCGAAAAATATTGTCTTTGTATAAAGTACATATTTATCACTTTATTATCTTACATGCAGTTGTAGGCTTCCGCAGGGCCTGAACTTCCGTAAAAATCTGAAAGTTCGGCTGTTAACCCACTTATGGCACTTCCCGGTACGGTGACCAACGCCTACGTTTCATCCAGACACTAGCAATATTGAAAGGATGTGAGGCTGCGACGACGTGAGGAAAATGAGATGCTATTAGTTCTGCCAGACAGTGAGATGGTGTTCGCGAAAAGATAGTAGTGGGACCCTTATCAGCTCCGCCAACTGAAATTGCATCCAGGCCCTACTCTAAAAAGATTTACCTATTCGTGCCAAATTTTCTCATCGTGAATTTTAATCTAAAAATATTTGGCACAACTGCCACAATTTATTGTAGTGTCCCGATATTGCTAAATCTTATTTCTGTAACACACTGTAAACATCCCTTTTTCCCTCGTCACTTTAGTAACTAATTAACACAAAATTAAGTTCGTTACAAAGATTATTGTTTAGACTGGAAGTGAATCGAAATCGTACTTTTTTACTACTTTTTTCTTTTATAGTTAAAAAAATAAAAATAATAGAATGTTTAGAAACTGCCCCTCAGATGACACTATTTGATGACAAACGTCGATGAAATGCACAAAAATTAGAATTATATTTACCTAAGAAAATTAAATTCTTTTTTTATTTAGTTTATTGCGTTATTTGCCTTCAGTATGATATTGGATAACAATTTTTATGCCATTTTCTTCTTCCATGATACAAGCCCATTTATCGATACTCATGTATTACGGAGAGATTCTCATACAAATCCAATGGTTGAGCAAGTGGAAAGAGATTCATTACATTACTGTTTTTTTTCTGGGCACATTTAGAATACTCGACCGTTGCTACTATTCAAAGGAAGAGAAAACTTAAGTTGGTTCATTACTTTTATTATCAAAACTTTTCAAAACAAAGGTTATCAAATCTTAAGGTGAGATATACGTATATGTCATCACCTTAAAGTAATTTTTGCTGTGTGTTGATAAATAATAGGTAAAATGCATATTAAAATGAATTTTGTATTGAATATTTTGAGAGGTAAGATTCTGATAAAACTACGGTAAGAGAACAAAAGCAATATTTTTGAAATAGGGAAGAGGATGACTTGAATTTGTGGAAAATTCCATTAGGGATGTAGACATTTGGAAAGGACGTCAAAATTCACTGATGGCACTACACCAATTGTAGGAACTACTAAAAAGTTCACGAATGTATCTTCAATCATGTGAAAGTATCTTTCGGAAAGTGATAGCGCACTACTATATAAATATGAAATATGAGTTTTGTACGGACGTGAACGTCAATTCTTTTTCCTCGCTAGGTGTCCTAATAGAATCAGTTATCAATCATGTCTATTGCTTCTATAATCAGAGGGGGATCAAGGATTTGATTTTGGGAGGCCCATATAAATATTTCCTATTCGTAAGCAAAGTAAGTTGTAATTTGTCCTATGAAGTCGTCCCTTTACGCAGTTTTAATTAGCTCTCAATAGGTGTAATTTTTTCCAAGTTAAAAAAATTCTTTTTCCTTTTTTTAATCTAATTTTTTGGTAGGGGTACGTGCCCCCTTGTCCCCCTTGGATCCCACACTGTCTATAATGAATAGCTTTCAGAGTATTTTATGTCATTATTTGAAACAGTATTTTATATCATTTCTTATATGTTGTTTAATTAAGGATTAGGTTATGTCTTGTTTAGTTTTAAGTATTAGGATTAGATTTTTTAATTGTAATATTTAGATTTAATAAAAAAATTGATCTTTTCGTGTTGTCCTCCAGATTTAGTTGCTTTATTAATGCACCACAGTTCACTCCAGCTACCAGGGATTGAAGGGATACTTCTGCCACTCGGATTAACCAGTCAAACGGGTAACCGACCAGGATCTGGGTCCCAAGCAGAACGGTTAAGAGGTTCTTCTGTAATGATAAAAGTTAACCAATATTGAGTTCGAATAGTTTTGTAACATACGATGATCATGTCTCCAAACAGTTTCATCACACTTTCCGCTGCAATGTCCTTCTTCGCTTTTTCCGCAACTTTCCTCATCCTGCCCTTCCGACTCTCCCCATTCTTTGAAGCGTGCGTCGACGCAACAGCCCCCAACATCAACCACCCTTTTTCTCTCCGGCAGCCATCCCTGGAATGCTTTTGCCCCACTGTCCGCCTCATGCTCAGCGTTGGCGCTGCTTTAGCTACTGCCGATGAAGAATTCGATACGTCTAACGAGGTTTTAATGTCAGATAGGCCAGTGGAGGGATACATTGAGTTTCCGCAACGAGCACTAGAACCCCCTATCTTCCTTCATTGCATTCCCCGTCGGCAGTAGTCCGGGGCTGCTCGGTCTTTCTCTCTTGCTCGGGTGGTCGCGATAAATATAAAAAGAATGCGTGCAGAACACTGTTGAGAATTCCGGTATATTAAGAAAAAGGTGGAGGTCGTTACAATAATATCACCTTCCAGGTATAGCATTAAACCTATTGTCATTTTGAAGGAAGTGATGTTGATTGATAGTATTTTCGGTGAATTGAAATGTAAGACCCTTATTTTTGACTTAATTTTAACGTGAGGTTTAACTTAGGAGAGTCATCGTTTAAACGTAAATATTCACATTTACGAAACGATTACACGAATATAAGAAGAATGAAAATTCCTTTTCTTCTTTAAATTTTTGGTCTACAAAATAATAATTTATATATGTATTTCTGCTTTTTTAAGACACATTTCTGTGTGACCGTAATGTAGTAGATAATGAGAAAGGGTATACTCAATCAATTTGTAGGTTTAGTAAATTCAACAATTTACTTAGTCTAATAAACTGAACAATTTACAGCGCGTAGATAGGAAAAATCACGTCTAGATTTGTAGTAATTCAGCAAATCAAGTTGATGTATTCATAGTTATTTAGTGCCACTTAATTATCAATTAAAACTTTGACAAGAAGAAGACATTACAGTGACATTACTCTCAGTAATATACTGGCAGCCTGGTCAATTCTATTCACATTCTTAGTTTGTAATTTTAATTTAGCGGTTTCAATGATATAATTGAATCGTTTTGGTCCTCTCTTTGTTCTTCCAAGAACGTTTCCTTCATAGTGAAAGTGAGGATCATGTAACGAAAAATACTAGTTAATATCATTGTTTTATCTTATCAATGTATTTATTTATATCATTAATAAAATAATTATTACAGTGTGAATCAATGGGATTTTGTTACAAAGGGTTTTTTTATTGAGGAAAAGTAGTTAGCAGAAATCGTGCAATAGATGTCTTTCATTAGCATTACGTCAATCTGCATGTCTCCCGTGACATTCATGAATAAAAAGTGCTTATGAGTATAAATATATTTTTTAAATCTTAACTGTATGTAATCTATCAAAACAAATGAAAAGCGAACTGTGTGAGCGCTCTCTGTCGCAGAACATGGATGTAGAGAAGAGCCAGGAAGAGCCGTAGCAAGTCTAGGAAGGGTATTGCACATCAATCCCCACTACTGACAGCCGCTATGTTTCCGTCAATGACACGCTATTCAAGTATACTAATGAAAACTCAATGTCTTTTTTAAAGAGAATTAAGCAAAACAAATTTTATAGAATATTTCGTTTAGGTATTTTTTCGTGTTTTACTGTTATTTTGTAGACTGCCAATAAAGGGTTAGTAGTTTATAACAGAACACAGCATTGTGTAGATGCATTGATGAATAAATAACTCACACAAATACAATTGCGTATTTGGTTCCGACTCTTCGACACCGAATCGTTGAATCCAAATAGATCGACAAACAGCTGTTTTTTGAATGTCGACTCGAATTTGACAATCATTTGCAGCATAATAACCAGGTAATTCTTTTGTCTCGCTTCTTACTGTGTATCAAATTACCTTTACTAATTGAATAACTTTCAAAATGTATCCATTTGTTATAAATATATATCGTGTATAACTGTTTACTTTATTATTGTATACTGTCAAAAGACTAATGTAATTTTTGGAGTTTTAATTCTGCTTCATGCAATCAACGAGAAAGCAAATGTATGGGTGACTATTATCGAAAAAAATTTAACAGTTCAATGGAGTTAGATTAGAAAAGGCATGCAAAAATATTTTGACACAAATTTATTGTGATAATGTTTATTTTTAAAGACATATATGAATTCAATTGCAATGTCTCTTGGAATGTCAAAATTCGGTCTCTTTCATGGAAAAATGGTGCAGTCAATCAGAAACCTGGATACCTATCGTTCACACTCTTTCTAGACTCACTCTGGGAAGTACCATACGGTAGCACCATTTGGTGACAAGAATTGACACTACGTGGTATTTAGGACTGGAGATCGCAGATAATACCAGAGAATATTTAGAGAAAAAATTGTAATTATTTATTTATGAATTAAATCTGCGATTGTGACCGCAGCACGATCCAGTAACTGAAAGTGGGAAACATTGCAAAAGACCTTTAAAAGTGTTTCTAAATCAAGAATGATTGCATTTCCAAAATCAGATAATATTCAACCATGTAAGCACCCCTATATACAAATTTCAAAACGATGGAGTGGTTTATCGAAAATTAAGTCAAAGCAACTTAATGTGTGCTTTTTATGGAATATATTAACTTATAATATATAAGTTAATATATTCCATAAAAAGCACACATTCTTTACATATCAATCTCATACTTCTGGCTTGATCGTTCCTTCAGTAGCTTTCCAGATATGTATTTGTAAATAAGTTAGATGGTGGTGATGTTTGTATTCACATAATAACAATTTTATATAATAGTTATTAGATCTTTCCCAAAATATTGTTAGTAAATAATGAAATTAGATATTAATTTTCAATGTCTACAATAATCATCTCTATATTTGTTTCTCAACACATCTATACAAAACTTTACATAAATTAAAAAGTTTTCAAGTTATTGAGATATAGAAAGTAAAACACACAAAGTTCACTCAAAAATTGGACAAAACAGTTTCGGCGTCTAGTATTCCTCAGTCACGTAGAAAATCACTAAAAATCTTCTTTTTTTTTTTGCGAAAAGAAAAGTTGTGTTGAACCATTATTCATAGTAACGTGACGTTTATAAACAGGAGATTCATGAATGGGCCATTTCACGTCAAATTTACCCAGTTTTAATAGATTTTTTACTGACCATCTCAAATCATCACGAGAATCGTGAATTCATTCACTTTACCCTTGGTATGTAAAATTAATTTACTTTTGGATACGTGCAATGTGTAAAAAGATTTGATAAAAAATGATTTTTGTTTGTTGTGGATATGCAGCCTAGTATGCGTAAATTTTTGAAAGAATAAATTTCTCTTTTTTTTAGTTCGGAGTTCAACAAAACTTATAAAACTATTCTCACAAATAAAACATTTTATTTCAGCAAGAAGAATATGAAAAACGTAATTTCAAGTTACAAATTATATTAAATACAGTATATGCATTCCATTACGTAGCAATCCACGTCGATATTAACTATCCGTAAGAACAAAGTGCTGCCACCACAGGCGTTGTAAACGTTTCTCAACTGTGCCATTTGTGCGTGATGCAAACACCCGTTTGCAGTTACTGCCGCCCATAAACAAGATCACAAATCCCATCAACACATCTTCTAGGGTTGCGCAAGAGAAGGATGCTGCGCGTTGGTGGTGTTGGTGACCACGGTGAAGGAGCTTACCAAATGTGAGCTCACTCTTGGTGATGTAGGTGAGATGGTGACTGACCATTGTTCAAGGAAAGGTAGACGTAATGGGTGAGAGTACCGTTGGGGTTGTTAAGATAAGGTTGTGATGCTGGATGTAAGAGATTTGTGATTGGGACGGTTGGTGAGCGGTATTGTGGAAATGCAATGCGAAGTAGTTTCGTTCTCTTTGCTGAGAGTCATGCTGCAAGTTTACAGGTATAATACAGGTGAAAAACAAATAATAATACAGGTGCCAAAAACGTTCGTCTTTCACAAAGGTGGTTATAAACAGAGAACATAAAAGGACCTATGGTAAAAATCTGATACTGGTGAAGATATATTGTTATATGTCCGCTCTCAAATATTAGGCGGTGTTCTGTAACCGCTTTCTTCCGAAGACATTACAGTACTGGAAACGTTTTCTAAGAGAACTGGGATCTCAAGAGCCACGTTGAGGCACAGAAAACCCTTTCCCCACCCTTCCTCCGACCTTTCTTCTTGCCTTTATGTATGTCCACCATCAATTCTTTCCGAATCCACACTTTTCCCCTCCAGTGCTAACTTTACTGCCAACGGTCATACGACCCACGAGGTTTTATGCAGGGCTCGTTTACAAACTCCGTGTCTCCGTCCGTGCTAACACCAAACCTTGTGGTCCATGCACAGTTAGAACTACTACAGACATTGTTGTTGGTTTCTGGTATTGGATTGATTTTTGTGAAGAGAATGCTTTGTGACATAATACAGATCTATCTTTCTCATCACCCACTAAAATCATTTTACACTCCGTTTCCAAATAAACTCGAAATTATGTTTGTGCTCTTAGAAAATTTGTAAAAAATAATTTGTACAATATTTAAAAGTTAATTGTTTCTATTGTTTGACATATGCGCTTATGTAAATTTATTATGTACAAGTTTTGCATTATTTTCCGTACAAGTGTTCTTGTAATCCATCATATAACGACGTGCTCCATTTTGTGTATAAAATCTCTCGTCAACTTTGCTCAAGACATTGCTCGTTTAATTTTGTCATGTTTGACCATTGAGTTTCTGGAAATTTTGCTTCCAGTGCTTCCAATACTTTTTTCCATTAATCTCTTTAAGTCTCTCACTACGGATTAAAACTCGTCTACCTCATTTCCAGCCTATCCTAATCCTTCTTTACTTCTCCAATTTCCTGCCATGTTTTATACTTTCTTTCCTCGCGCGTTCTTCCTTACCTCTCGTTTCAGTGAATGATATGGTGCACGTTTCTAAATTCCGTTCGTTGGCCTTCATTACCATCAAGCACTCGTTCGTTATTAACTTATCCTCCACTACCAGGACAATTGGTTTATCACAACATCCGTTATTTCCTCCAAAGATATAAAACTTTCAAAGTGCTTCTGTCTTTGTCTACGTCTCATTTATCTTCCAATCCTTTTTCGTTAAGCATCGTCACATCGTATTTTGTGTAAAAGTCTAAATCTGGGCATGAACGTAAAACGTATTAAAAATCAAAACAGTTTGAGACACATTCATACACGCTTTGAATATTACGGAAACATACTTGCGTTTTATATGATGAAACAATCTAGTTAGTAATTACTAATATCTACTTTCAAAACTGTATTATGAGATAAAGAAGTTGTTCTATTATATATATATANATATATATATATAGATATATATATAGCAAAAACGTTCATACCCACATTTGCACCATTTGAACTCCCAAATTAATTTTTACACTTACCATAATGAAAATGTGTTTAGATATGACCTTTTTGGCATATGTAACATGTATGGCTATCGAAATTCCTCTTTGTTTTCCGCCTCTCTGATAGATCCGCAGTTGGAGGAATCCTGCGAATCGCCTTGTGGCTGCGTGTGCGTGGCAACCCCACAGGGCATAACTCAACCTCGTGCAAATTTTTATGCCCGCAGCGATCAAGAGAAACAAAATAGCCCCCGAGTCGGCTGAGCCAGAGGGTGGGAGGACATTACGAAGACGCACTGACGGCACAGGCGGTGGCCACGACTTCGGTTGGTTTTTATTGGAGTAGGATAGGAAGAGAGGGAAAAAAAGGAAAGGAAAAATGTGAACATGAATTAAAATATTGAAAATAAGTGAAAGAAACAAGGAAACTTGAAGAGAGAAGTCGAGGAAAGATCTTTCAGAATTAGGATAGAGCCTTCAATAATATTTATGTATCTTCGTTCTTTATGATTTACTTCTTAACATTTACTACTTATTTTGTGTGTTTTAGAGTTCCACGGGGCTACATAACCTATGTAATTTAGGTATTTCTTACATTGTGCGGAATGAATGTAATTTGATAGCGAAGTTATCTGTGTGATGAGATATTGAGAATTAAAAAAAACACTTAATTGCTATTCGTATTCTAAGGTGTAATTAAAAACAATTCTTTCTTCAAGTCAACTTTTATAATGAGTCTTCATTTGTTACTGTTTGTGTTGAAGCCAAATTAAAAATTCTCTCAATTTTAGTTTTAAATGTAAATCGTTATCAAAGGTTATCAAAAGAATCAAAACTATTACCGCCCATATTGAGAAGACTGTTTTTGAGAAATACTTACGTAAAATTGAAAGTATATTGATATGACTTCTATACTTTTCGTGCACTTACGTTTGCTATAACACGCGTACAGAAGAATAGGAGCGCACCTCCGGCACGCATTCAGATCAACGAGCGTTTATCCCCAGTCTCAACAGTCTGATGACGCGGCAGCGTTCTCGGGCGTCTGCACCTTACGACTACAGGCTCCCTTCAAGAGCCCAGAGGATACGCAGGAGCACCAAGGGCCCGTAAGGGAGGATGTGGATGAAGGAGGGCGTGTGATAGAGTGCCTTCATGGGCAGAAGGGGTAGCGGTCGTGCTTTACAGCTGAGGGTGAGAATGTTGATAGGGTGGCATCGTAGATTACTGATAGGTGTGTTGAACATTGTACCTTTGACAGATATTGACTAGCCTTTAAAATTTATGTGAACTTATTGCGGATTGAGCAATTTGATATTAAAATTTATGTACTAAAATATCACTTATCATTTTATGGAAAGTTGAGTTAAACTTGTAAAATCAGCAAAACATTACTAAAGAATGTCAAATAGTATGCCGATAAAATCTTTTCTATATAAAAAATATATTACAAATTTATTTCAAGTTTTCAAATAATTGTTAGATTAAACTTCTCATTATCGCCTTTACCACAAACAGTGTTTTTTGAAGAGTTCAATACAGCTATGTGTCAACAATATGGTATTAATTAACAATTTCATTCATTGATTATTCTTGATTTAGTTGTTACACCAGTGTCAACATTCATTGCATTCAACCAATTCATGTTTTCAATTCCAGTAGCAGTGTAGACATTTCTTGCATTCTAAGAACGTTGAATATAATTTTACAAAATTTTAAAGATATGTAAGATAATAATCGTTTATAAATACGTTTATTTGAATAAATGTATACCGAGAGGAACTACTGAATTATGTCCCGATTCTCATCATACTATTTCGTCGTATTCTCCTTTTTTTTTACTCTTTATTTTCTTATAGCACTGCCCGGTATTGTACTTCGATAGATTGCACTGAAGGACGAATGATAGGCGCTTTAAACGATTCTACAAATGCACCATGTCAAATATCAGTTCCAAATTTTCGTAGATGGATCCAAATAATATTGATAGTTTAGAAATACAATTGAAGTGTTCATTGATGTGCCCTGATTGAGTATTATATGACAGACAGTATCTACTTCTTTTGACACTACTCCGTTGTAAAAATGTTGTAATTTGGAAGTATCGTTGCTCATAATGAAACATTAGTACCAATAAGTCCATTTTAACGTGTACGTAGCACAAACCAATTTTCTTGTTAGAAAAACCCTCAAATAGTTTCCAAAACTTGCCGGAAATGTCGCACAGTGCAAAAAAAACATAAAGGGTTCCCTTAAAAGTAATTGTTTCCATAATATGTGGAAGCGTTGCTTTAACGTGGAGCAGTGGTCTCCTACATAGCAGCAGCTGCTGAGCCAGGGATGGCTCTCTCACCCAGCGGGTGCCCACTACGTGTGACGTACTAGGGGCTATATGGCAGTCCCCCTGCGGCGAGGGAGGCTATATACCTCGGGGTGTGCGTTCCACAGATGAGCTGTTACCATGCTTCATGGCTGACCACGCGACGCGTAAAGATTCGCTTTTCCAACGGGGTGGGAGAGGCGGGGTGTTTTGGCGCTACGGCATAGGTGTCAACGCCATCTCCATTCCGGGTTATGAATAGACTTTAATATTGAGAGAGGGGTGGGTGCTGAGGAAAGTATATTTTTAATGGTTCAGACGGAATATTGACTCGTTAACTACCAAACCGTGATGGACAGTATCTTACGATATATCGTTACACATTTCAAAAGCGGGCTAAAAATCGTTCTCTTTTTTTCAAATGTAACGTATATGACAGCATTAAAATTCATTTTCGACTGGGGCGTTTTGCTAGCTTTTTACAGAGGATATTACTGATAAGAACACATTTCATAAAATGTTGTTAAGGTGCACGAAAAAACTCCTTTTGTAAAACGTCAGAAGATATTTCCAATATGAAGTAAAAAGGGATGTAAATGTATTAAGCATTCTAGAATACAAAAAATCTTTTTAATTCGTAGTACTGAGAATAGTTTACCTACACCACAGCAAAACAAAGGCAAATGCAATAACGATGTTTGAAACGGTTGTATATGATATTGGGAAAAAAATTTGTGGTATTGTGCTTTAATTTTCATAGTGTTTCAATTTATATTGGCTTAATTCTATTATTATATTTCTGTGAAACTGTTTTAATTTGCGACCATTTTTTATTGAATAAATTTTTATTTAATAAAATTAAAACCGAAAAGGTTTTTTTGTAACAATTTAAAAAAAATGATATTTTCAATTCTCTCGAAGCTTCCAGGGCACGAACGTTATCTGTAGTATCTCTCTAAACTCAATCGACCCTCACTGACGCTCACCGATTATTTTTCAACCCTGTAGGAACCCTTAGTCGTAAGTGAAACCACGGCGGAGGTGGTAAACCTTTGATCGCGATCGTACCCTACAAATTTATTGTCATAGTCAATAAATGTGATCGGATGATTTTAATTCAAAGTATAAATACCAAAATCTTCTTCAGTTTGCCAGGAAACTGCGATTATCTCATAAAACAAATGATTCCCTTAACAATAAATAATATTCAATGTTATATTCTTATATAATTATATTTTTCTATTTTTAATTTAATTCTTAAAAACAGTAATCTATTGTGTTTCCGTACTTGCTCATTGCCATTGTTAAGTATTTATTAAATTTGTATAGAAAGCTTCCTATACATTTCATATGTAATCGGAAAACACATGAATACAATCCAAAAGTATTTCGGATTCACTTCATTTACAAACCAAACGTATTTACGATTATTCAGTTAAGTGGTGAAGGATTCTCGCTTCGATAGAATTTATGCTACGTCATTTTCAACTGACGTACGACATCTGTGTCACTTATTAAGCCTCCGAATGAAATTGGCGAAAAACATTAATTTGAAAGGTTTGTGATAGCTTCTACTTTTCTTAATTTTTGGATGCAGTCCAATATTCCTCATCGCTTTGGAGACTCCCCTTCTCCGCTCTCGATGTTTCTGATCTCCCACGTCAGAATTGTGGCGTACTATATTCCAGAACGATAATTTTTTGAACTATTGTCCGAGGGAGTCAGTGTGAGATTTTACCGTTACTTGCTATGCTTACGCAGATTTTGAATTCAAGATCTCTCAAAGTGGTTTGCACTAGACTTTAATCAAGATGAAATAGGATGAATTTTTTTATTTAAATCTCTATTTTAGCGATCTTCAAAGAAGAGTACGTTTTCAGACAAGAAGCACTACGACAATGAAATTCCTCTAATTAACAGGGAATGTACACGAATTTCCAATTTCAAAGGAATTTTATTTTATGTTGCAGTACAGCGATAATTTTATTTTAAGTATTTTTTCTGGAGTTTTTATCCCTTCAGTGTTTTACTTAACACTGTTGGAGCTCGAGATTAATTAAATTGTGCATTACATTCCCTGTATTTATTATTGCCTGTCGGACTACCAGCACTCACTCATATTAATGACAGCATGTGTGATATTTGTGAGTTAAGGAAGAATTTGACTCTAATACTTAACCACGCGTGCCATGCACTTGGGAGGAACACATTTTCGTGGAACGTTATTTAAATTCACGGTTGATTTAAATAATGTACATTAATGTGTTCCTCCCCGGTGTGTGGTAATCGTGGTTAAGTATTACAGTTAAATTCTTCCTTAACTGCCAAATAAATCATATACATGATTTTTGTTATTCATTTTCACTCACAATTATGTATGTATGTATTCTCGAATTGGCCAACTAAGGACCACGGTAACGAGTGTTAATAAGACTCAGTTTATTTACTACACACATCGACATGAATTTTTGGGGGAACAGCGTCTAGATAGAAATTGTATAGCAGATCCGAGTATTACAACTGCGGTTGTTAGACGCAGAGGGTGAACTTTCCAAACGCCACAGCTATATGAACTGAGACATAGAAATGTTAAGCTACAAATTTTTTCTTGCCCCACCGGGAATTGAACCCGGAATGGCTTGATGATGAGCGAGCACGCTGACACCGTAGCCACGGAGGGGATACTCACAAATAGTGTGACAGGAAAATTATTTTTATCCTTCGTCTTTTCTTTCGGACTTACATATATAACCAGTCTAGAAACTAGTTTACCGATTTGACTACCTTCCATTTTTCCCGTTGGTCACCCTCATGTGCTGAACTTGAACTTCAAAATTGTGTTTACTCAATAAAGAATCAAAAATGAAAAACGTAGGTTTCCGCGGACGGGGTGAAATAAATTTGTTTGTACGGGATTAACCCAGTCTCAGTAGACCATCTTGCCATCTTGCTGTGGCCTATGTTCGATAACGACTTCAGTATCAGGACTTCTGTATCAGGTCAGCTCTTATATTCCATAGGAGGGAATTCTATGGGAGACAAGAAGACCAAAACATTCGTAGTTCTGTCTATTGAGACGCGGTTTGTCCCGGTCAAACAAGTTTATTATGAAAAACGAGTCAACAAGACGGATTTCTTTTACAGTAAATTCTTCTATATTTTTCTCAGAGCTCGAGTTTTCGGTTATTTATTCAGTTATTCTTAATTTCCACACATGTGTAATGAAATTCAATAGAAATTTGCTAGTTTTACTTAGAACATGCTTATTCGCCATGTCCATTTTCTGAGTGTTGTGATTCCCGTGTCCATGCCCTCGCTATAATCTTTGCTCGGCGATTATCTAATCAAATACATCACCAAAGGTAATTAATCCCTGACAATTACTGAGAATTAAGAAGTATTCTACTTCTATTTAGACATTATTTCCGTTATACATAATTATTCAGTAAAAGTAAATATGAATTGTTTATGTAGTTTTCAAAACTGTTTTCACATTTTATGTAGAAAGCAATAGCTCC
This sequence comes from Laupala kohalensis, assembly GCA_002313205.1. Taxonomy (NCBI): domain Eukaryota; kingdom Metazoa; phylum Arthropoda; class Insecta; order Orthoptera; family Trigonidiidae; genus Laupala; species Laupala kohalensis. The sequence goes on from NNCF01133714.1 coordinate 313,371, forward strand.
TTCCCCCTTTAATGTTTTTCCTTTTTCCGGAGTTAAAATGTCAGTTCCCATTTTCTCCTCTCCTTGCGAACTATCCTGTCTTTGAGTGACGGGTCGCTTGAGGACTGAAATTGATTTATTCCTATACCCTTTCCCCGAGTTTTCGGTTCCGAAGATTCCCCTCTATCATCCCGTATTTTGTTTTCCAACCGCTGACATTTGATATGATAATGAGCTCGACTGGTCTCGAATGACAAACGGTGCATAATATTTGGATTGGCCATTAATGACAGACATTCATGATTTTCAAATAGTTGTCATTGTCCTAGAAACTAATAAAATGATCTCGTCTAAAGTGAATAATGTTTATGATGTCTTACATAATGGTCCTGGATATAGTTTTTATCCTGTTTATTTTTCTCAATAAAAATTTAAATATCTTTTATAACAAGCACCAATTTTTTTAATGCAAATATTAAATGAGGTATATTCTTACTGGATATTTCCATACAATAATGTTGAATGGCCAATTTCCTGCGTACTTGAATGTTATAAACAATGACACATTATTTTGAAAGTTTTATAAAACAATAAATTTTGATATCTCCACATATTTTTCCTGATAATGAACTGGTCTTGTATCAAAATTAAGAGAAACAATAAAAGAACATGGAGTTCAATATTGTCTTAAGTAATTTTTTAACATTGCATGAACATCGTTATAATATAAACTTTTATTGCATATATTACTATAAACATTTGTTTTCTATGAATCAAAGTGAGAGTGTAGGAGTTATGTAAGATTTGATTATAAAACGTTATCTTCTAGTAAATTTGTTTCAGACTAAAAAAATAAACTTGTTAAAAACCCCGTCCCAGAGATATATTTGTAGCTAGTTGACCCAACAGACGTTGTCCTGTCAAAATTTCAATAAATTTGTTTGTGATTGTTTTGTGAATTTGTAAATAATTGTTTTAAATGTGTAAAGAAAGTACAAGTGAGAAAAAATGTATTTCTGAGTGATAATTGTATCTATTAACCATTGTGGCCAATGATATTCAATTTAACGAGGAGTACACTCTGAAGTACATACAAAAATTATAATTTTTGCAGTTTGTCCGAATTTTTCGACATTTCTTTGTAATTGTCCCGAATTTTTTTTTCTGAAAACGTGACAAACAAAACAAAAAAAGAATTACGCATATTCACCGTTCGAATCGTGCGTTATGGTCTTGAACTCATACAAAAATCCCATAGAAAAATGCACTTTTAGTTGTTCTCGAATTTTCCGGGCAATTTTTCCAATCTTTCTTTTCCTAGAAACCTTATTCTGACTATTTCGATCATTCTTTTTAAAAAATAGACAAATCGGTCCAGCCGTTCTCCTTACCAATGAACAGCATTTAATTTTTATTTAAAGAGATACAGATACATTGTTCGAGCCATAGTTCGTGCCATAAGACACCCATAAAAATGTGAAGAATGTGAGTAAAATTATGCATTTTTGTGGAAACAGGAGACTATTTTGTATTACTCATTTTCAAACAATGGAACACACAGTACTCGTAGTACGGCAGCTGCCATTTTTATGAGCTACAGCTCCTGATAAATTCTAAAGTAAAGATTGTACTTTTTATTTATTTTAAACCTTTACGTTCAACTAAATTATAACAAACTTTATGAAATGAACATTTCTTACAGACTAAACATTTACTATTATGAGAGCAAATTGGACCGCAATACACACCAAACCAAATGTATATTTGACGAAAAAGAAAACTGGTTTTTGAAATAAAATACAGTGTTAATCGTATTTTATATAAATGAGTAAATTATATAAAGTTTATGTTATGCCCATTTGTTTCATTTTTATGATTTAGACTGAAAAATTGATAACATTCATATAAAATATCTTAACACGAAAAATCTTCATCTTTATCTCAAAATAACTTTAACAGATAAAAATTCTTAATGCCTTAAAATATTTCTGATGATTTCATCGCTAAAGTAATAGTGCATCGAAAACTACGAGATATTACTTCATCAAAATTTTTTCACTCCACCATCCGCACCACTCATCATCGTCTTGATGACTCAAAGACGACGTCAGTGATGAATTTGGCGTCTGTAAAAGCAAGCAATCGTAAAAAAATGTCGTGACTATAACTCATAGAATCATCAATATTTTATATTCTTTTATAAGACAGTGTAATGTATTATGATTGCTTGTCTTGCAATTTATATTTTTAACCATTGCTGCATTAGAGAACGATGATGTACTGTGGTAAGTGAATCAATAAATCTCTCATTTGTGACCCCATATATGATCATTATAAAAGGTGGGGAGGAAGGAGAATGATTTGTCAAATACGTAAAAGATTTATTGTTATAGTTAATACTTAACGTAAAATTGAATGTATGCGTAGTCTATTAAATATCAACATGTAGATTGAAAAGAGATTTTTAGTTTTTGTAAAATAAATCAGTTAAGTAAAAGCAAACTCAAGTAGGTATTTCTTCTTTCTTTTTCAGAGCTACCAACTGAGAAGCCGCGAGTGTCAGTGGAGAAGTTGAAATACTCTCAGGGCGAACGTATTAGAGCCAACTGCACGTCTCCTGCAGCGTACCCAGCTGTCAACCTCACGTGGTTTCTCAACGGCAAAGAGGTAAGATCGAAGACATAAAAATGTTTTTGAAATCAAACATATCTCACTCGACTGTCCTTGGATCAATATGGTTTGATTAAAAACTTCATTTAAATAATTTATAGAATCATTGAAGTTTCAAAGAAATATCACTGTCCACTTTAAAGAAAGGGGAGAGAGTTCAAAAAGTATCACTGGATTAATATTCAGAATAAAGGCGTATCATTTATACAGACATTAGAACTTAAATGTAAAGGGTACAACAATATCAAAAATAGTTTCGTTTCATAAACTATAAAATTCACATTACATACGTTGGGACAAAAAACAAAAAGGAATTTTTTAAATATTCTCTTTTTACTTTTCGGATAATTCTGTTTATCTGCTTGTTGTTTTTAGTATATCTTCGTAGTATATCCAAAAATTATTCAATATTATAGTCTTAATAAACAGACCGGCTCAGATGAATAGTGTTGGAGGTTCCTTTGAAACCAAAAATTCTGTGTTCAAATATTTTATGGTTGTTTCTGTGAAGATGACGGGAAACTAACATTGGTTGTATCTCTGTATTAAAATCACTACCATCACCTCTATCACCGTTACATATCTTGAATAATCATATATAGTTGACTGCGGTTGTCTAGTCTGAGGCACTATAGGAATGAATATTCTCATGCTATCATTTTGGTCCAAAATCGGTTTATGCTACATGTTGTAAGGTCCATTAAAACACGTTGACAACAACATTACTAGTTAAAGTCGTTTAAAATATTACAATAATACTAACTCAGTACTAGCAAAACGAACGAAATAAGTATTGTGAAAATATTCATTGATATTTACTATTTCTTCAAATACAAGTGAATATAAGGCACTACAAGTGAATCTCGTTTTATTTCAATTGAAAAGAGCTTTATTTTAACGTAAAATATACAATATATATGACGGGACATGGGGTCCGTGCGCCTTAAAGAAGCCCTAAGATGTGCCGTGGGATGTGCATACTATACCTTAGTATTCACTCTCAGTGAACTGTAACAGTAACTAAAGATAGAAAAATTAAATGTTTCGATTATTTGGCAGGTAACTAATATCAGTANTTTCTACTACTATCACTTATGATAAAAATATGAATAATAATAATAATAATAATAACTATAATAATTTAAACAGATTTGAATTAAGTGTGTTCATTCTGGTCAATCTCCTTCATCAGTTTCGCCTCCCTCTTTTTTCGAACCATACTCAGAAACTTGCCAAGGAGAAAAAGTAAGGAGATTCTACTATCTCGCATTATTTCAAAAGCTAGAGTGTAATTTCTTGGTTTACGATTGTATCCCCCCACAAGAAGCCACTTTTTCTATCTATTACTGTGTTAACGTAATTTTGCAGAATGTGGACCCAGTCTTCTTGTTCCGTGCATAAAGTGATTTGCGAATATCGATCCCCCTGCAATTTCCTCAATTTCCATCTCCCAAGTCGAAACCAAGCGTAACCTGCTCTTGTTACCTTGTTTAACTTTTCTATGTGCGGTTTTCACCCCCAGTCTCCTGCCACAATATTCTGCACGATTAGTGATCTGTTTTCCTGTCTCTCAGCCGTTATGTTTTGTTTCTCTATGTCTTCAAGTCTCTGAATCATAGTCAGATCTCGCCGGAGCAGTCTGCCACAATTGTCCTAGACCGGCAGTTACGATTATAGTTCTAATATTTCGTCCCCACCCATCGTTACACGTTAACTCGTAGCATTTGGATATATTGCTGATTGAATTGAATTGAATATTGCTGATCCTTTCCCCATTTCTTATTGAAACCCAATATTTAATAGCTCTTATCTTAATTTTTACTTCTAACGATAGAACTCCGAATTCCAAAAGAGTACCACAGTTAGCTGCACGCCAAGAGTATTTCTCAAGAATTTATTTTGAAGCGAATTAAGTGATGCGCAATCCCCTATATTTCAACTCCATACGCTACTGGAGGTACGAATAGTGATGTGTACATCGTTATTACAATCCTAGGATCGATGTCAGGGATGTTACCAGTACTTCTATGGATTTCATTTAGAACATGCATGCCTTTTTGTTTTGATTTTTGTATATGTCTTGACCAGGTTACGTTCATGCTTACTTTGACACGTAGGTAAGTGTAATCTTTAACGTTCTCGAGAGGTTAACGTTTATAATTCCAAATTTCATTTTTACTAAACATCCATCCGTTTTTGAATACCATGACTTTGGTTTTATGTATGATTATATGTAGAGACATTTTACCACAGAACAGCTCCAACGTATCTAGACCTATTTGAAGTGCTGATGGTGTTGTGGAGAATAGAACAAGATCGTTCGCAAATAGCAAAACCGGTGTCTGTTTCTGTTTAAGAAGAGCACCTATTGTTGGGGCAAGTGTGAATGCCTCACATATCTTTTCTATTATGTCGCTAATAAATAATATAAATAACAACGGAGAGAGAACACATCCCTGCTTCACTCCCTGAGTTACTTGAAAAGTTGGAGTTAGAGTAGTATTGTTTGTTTTAAGGCATGCATTGTCAAAGCAATATCAAGCTTACAAAGTGCGTAGGAAATTTTTTGGCACCCCCTTGTCCGCTAATACACACTAGAGGATGTCTTTGTTCACAGTGTCGAAAGCTTTCTCAAAATGTACGAACACACTGTACAGCTTTCCGCGTTTCTTTCGAGTTTCTCTCTCGGCTAACGTGTTTAAAATAAATAGATTATCTATTGTGCTGTTGTTGCTTCTAAAACCAGCCTGTAATGTCGAGAGTTTATTTTCTTTGTCGGCTCAGAGTTGTAATCTCCAGTGCATAATTTTTCAATAAAATTTTCCAATAACATTATGTAGTGAAATTTACCTATAACTATTTGTATCGTTTATATTTCCTTTTTTTATAAATAGGTTGTATTAGAGCTGTTGCCCATGCGTCTGGAAAACACCTTTATCGTTGATATAATTTTAAAAATCGGTTAAAAATGGCACAATATCATTGGTTAGTTCCTTAATAAATTCGGATGGAACATCATCTACTCCAGGCGCTTTATTTTTAAATCGTGAATGGCAGAAGATATTTCATGAGATGTAATACATTTATCTAGTTCAAACACTGTATTGGTTGTAAATATTATTTCTATTTCGTTACTATTTCGGAATGTGTTCTCATTTCCTGCTAGAAGATTATTAAAGTGCGTTTCCTATCCTATCGCTTTTATGTTATTTGATATAGTTTTATTTCGTCTTAATTTATGATACTTTTTGTGGGGCTTTAGGGCTCGTCAACGGCGAGGTTATTAGAACCCTTATGAATTGTGTGCCATATGTCACGGCTACATTTTTTTGCTAGTATTTCTCAAAGACATTCTGCTTCAATTTGTTGCTAGGCTCGATTACTTTCCTTAACTATGTGATTGTATTCTCCGCGGAGTTTAAGATACGATTTGCGCAAAACTATCCCACCTAACCCCTGAAAATTTTCAGGACAGATTTTGCTCCGTCGACACCATGCTGGAAGTTTTCTTGTTTCTTCTTTATTCTTCTCTCTGCATCACTGTCACACGCAACAAGCACCGTCGCAGGATCAAATACACGCGGGAGGAAGCGAGCTGTCGGCGGACCGAAACACTGAATCCTGCAGGCAGCCGGCTTACTGCGGAGCACTCTCACAGACGTCCCTTTTCTTCGAAGGTCCGCTCTCAAATGTCCCTTTTTATTTAGCTCAAGTGAATCATATATTTGGCGTTTTTACCCTATGAGCATGAATTCACAAACACGAATTGAATTCTCATTTAAGACTGTGTTAATAACAGAAAATATTTGTTATTAATCAATATTTCATATCAAAAACCTGCTGCTTTCTTCTGAAAACAAAATTCGAAGTGATGTTGTTGTCGATGCGTTATAATGGAGCTTACAACTTGAATAAACCGAGTATGGACCAAAATGGCAGCATGAGAATACCTATTCTTATGCTCTAGTCTAGTCAACCCTCGAGATGATTCAAACCAGTATTCGAAATGCAAACTGAAAAATTAATTCTTAATATATGCATGATAAATTTTCTGACTGAAGTATAACTTATCGTCTACACAGCGAACTTTGGAACGATTATTTACTTTAGTGTCATACGAGAAAGTAAAAAACAAGATGACACAGAAAAGAAGCACCCCGATTACTCGGACGCTAGGCGACGGTTGCCCAGCAACGCTCAAAACCCACGGGAGTTTGAGAGAGAGAGAGAGATAAGGGTGGGGGTGGATTCGCATCGGCAGGCGATCTCCAATCGTGTTCTTCTGTCGCCGGTGAATACGCAGTAATTATCGAAGCCCTGCCGGAACGCCTCGCTTTCCGCTACGCGCTTGTTTCATTACGTAGGGCCACGCCGCCTTCATTGGCACCGACGTTACCATTTCCGTCACTGGCACCACCGCCCCCGTTACCACGTTTACCACAGTCACCACCATCATTGTCATCGCCAGCGTATCCTCTTTCTCCGTTATTATGGTCGACGTTCCCACCGTAGTTTTGGTCATTATCTTCTCCTTAAATGGACCAATATTGTTATCACATGCGCCACCTCCATCCTCGGCGCCATTCAAAGCTGTGCCTCCCTTCAGTTAACACGAACACCTCCATCGACAGTCGTGCCTAAGTAAGGATGAGGAAATAGTATCGCACTTATTTTTTCTCCGTGAACGAGTGCAGTAATGATCATTCCACATGAAAGACTCGCAGTTAATGTTTGGTTTTTAACGGAAAAGAAGATGTCATGAAAACACTGTTTACGCCAGAAACACGGGCATATATCATGGAGAAAGAAGGATGTGTTGACAATATTCCATTTAAACTCACAATGGGATGTTCAGTTTATTAAATACAAATAGTTCTGAGTTTCTGAATGTATGAAGCTGTATGTTTCCATCGCAATACATCTGAATATACAAGTAAACAGATTATATTTATTTACTGCAGTAATTCCAAACAATATGAATCGTGTGAGTTTTGAAATAGAATGACCATTTTCTCTTCCTTCTTTTATAGCTCCTGGTATATTTTTTTAATAAATTATTTCTTAGAAGGTATTTAGAAAAATCGGAGTTTAAAACGGGTATCGAGAGATAGGATCTCACTTTAAATATAAGATGAAAAATAATAGCAAAGTGCTTTTTTTATTTTTATTTTTTTGAATTACGAGACAAACATCACAAAATTTGATTGTTTTTCGTAAGTTTCATTTTCACAAAAGTATGAAATAAACAAGTTTAGTGAGTAAGGTAAATGATCCAGTGCTCGACATCTTAAGATATAAGTCTTGTGTACGTACTCTTATTTCTGTTAATTGCTGAAATTTGAACAGTTTAGTTCTTTTTCTTCTTTTTTCCCTTAACTAGCATCTCCTGTTTTCATGGTATTGTACAAAAATAAAAACACTTTCAACTTGCTACTGAAAATGTTACATTTCCCCAAATTCATTTTGGGATCACCTTGCCTGCATCTGGATTTCAAAAGTACAATCTATTGTTCGCTTCCAAATATCTATAGTATAACGATTTCTTATCTAATGTGATTTCTAATTAAATTCCTTAATTTTGAGTCTTGATACCTTAATAACCTCAAATATCCAACAATCCGCTTTTCCCTATTAATGACAAAAACATCCCAATTACGTAGATAAAATAAGAAAGTTAATGTGTAATTATAATTTTTGACGAAAAGCCAAAATAAATCATTTAACCTGTCACTGTGGAAACACGTTGTATTGTAGTTACACAGACGTATGATCGAACTTGCTGATTCAACAATCTCTTATTACTTCATATCCTTCATAAATTGTATAGCATGCACCTTTTCTGATTTGTGCATTGAATATTGCGTCAAATCTGAAACAGACGCGAGAATCACCCAGAAGTCATCCTACTTGATTCTAAAACCTGAGGGGTTGAACATTGATGCATTTACCGTATATTACCTGGACATAAAATATCAGAGTTAAAAAAAAAGAATATCACTCAAAAGGCATTAAAACTGTTACATCTTCTTATTTATTTAAGAACGAAACTTCTATCTGTAACATATTCTCTTTAATCAAAGAGTGACTGTATACTTTGAAGACCCTAAGAGCATCTTTATTTGGCATCGGTAAAAAGGACTAGATGTATGTTAAAGGAATTTGGTGACCCAATTTCGCTCGTCAATTGTCGTCGGCGCGATCTGTACTTGTCAACGATAAAAAACGCAGAATTCCCTGCGATTTAAACATTGAAACTCTGGTTGTCAACGCTTCTTAATTGTTCCAGTCGTTTAGATTAGGTGATGATGTGTAAATGATATTCCTACAACGAAAATTTCACTCTCGTTCAAACAAAAAAACTATAGAAAAGGTAAAAATAAGTTAAGAAGACTCATAACAAATTTTAAGTCATTCATTGAATTAAACTGTCTTTGTCAGTGTTATAAATAAATTATTATTTATTAAGTGAAGAAATAATTTAATTACTGAGCCGAGGTGTGAGCGTTAAAATAACGCAAAGCGTCTATCCTTCTTCTCAGAAAATCAATTATTTATACTTTTATTACCTGGACCATATTTTGCAAACAAAATGAGAATTCACCTCAAAAAGTTTGGCGAAAATGTTACACCTTCAGTCACTTTTCAGAGTATATTTCTTTTACAACTAGAGAATCTACAGTTAATTAGGGTATTTTAGTAATATGTTGTACCTGAGGTATAAAATAATATATTTTACTATAGCTCTCGGTAGATAAGAGAGAACTTTATCACCTTAGATTGATCTATCCCCCACTCTTAGCAGTGTGTCCCAAGGTGCAATATATTCTCCTACTATATTATAGCTTTTCTTCAATTTACGGAGGAGAAAAGAAATTCCGATACAACTATTTATTAGAACAATGCCGTATTACACCTCAGTCAAATGGCATTTAGAATGTTGAAATGTCGATTGTTAGGAGATTCTTTGAAAGGCTAGGCGTTCCTGTCTCCTGAATTAAACTTACAATAATAGACTGATCATCTCTTATGAACCAATATACACTATGCCCCTGTATCAAAATACGTATTCCTTCTCACAATCCACTAATAGGTTAATATCATCAGCTTTAAATTTGTCAATTCTACGTCTACGAACCCAACTCCACAGTACCTCCTTCAAGGAAATTTCACGATCCGTAATGTCACCATCCCCAACCTCAACATTTCTCACCCTTCCTCACAAACACCCTCTCCCCCGTTCCTCCTACTCCGTCAGATAAGGTACTTTAGAGCTGCGACTTCGATAATCGATATATCGGAGTCCTTGTCGCGAGTTGACTTTAGCGTAAAAAGAGGCCGGTCGGTCGGTCGGTCGCCGTGGCGGACGTGGCCCCCAAACCCTCAAAGGCGCGGCGTCTCCTTGAGGACCGCGAAAGTAGCGCTGATGGCTTCTGACGGCGTGAGCGAAGTTCCCTTGTGAGACGAAAACAGAGTCAGATCCTCACGGAAGCTGTAACGGAGATATACGGAAAAATGTGTTCTTATGGCGTCTTCGTATCTGAAGTTGTTTGGGCGAGCCGTGGCGTAGTTCCTAGCGTACTTGCCTTCTATCACTGTGACGCTGGTTCAAACCCTGTCTGATCCTGCATAATTCGCACTGGTGGACGAAGCGGTGATCGCAGTTTTCTCGCGGTATTCCCTGCCATTCATTCCACCACATTATTCACTCTTCATAATTTCACCTCATTCCCATGTCCGTCATCCCCGTCTAAACAGGCGGTGTCATATCCCGCAATCAGGAGCCTCAACGCGGTATCCTGGAAGCAGCAAATGTTGTTAAAAGTTTCTACTCCAGAAGCAATTCTGACACATCATTTGAAGTTGTGTGTTACCCATAACATATATGAAATATACTTCATGCACTAGAAGATTCTCGAGATGTTTTATAAACAATATGTGTATAATTTTTTAAACATTTATTTCAACGCTGGCCGTAATAACCTTTGGTTGTCGAGGAAAACCTTTACTTTTGAGATTTGGTGTGCAATATAACAAGATTACAAATGATTATTAACACAATTACTATTATATGATACCCACAATGAAACTATTGGTGCGTGGGCGACCTCCAGCATGGTTATGGGGGATCAAGATATCGCCTGGGGAGTTTTCGTTTTATCCTGCTCATGGGAAGCTCTGGTTTGCCATGTTCGAAGTGTTGAGCAAGGGATATTTTACCTATTTTTCCGTAAAAGCGGGTTGCCAGTTGCACAAAATGTACGATTATTTGAGGAATATCTAGTACTGTATGAATTTGAGTGTTTTGAATGTAACAATGAATGAATATGTTTGTTAATAGTTTGTTTTGAAGGGATTTTGCATTTAACCTAATGTGTGATTTTGCTGCGGAATCTCACAGACGAAATGAAGAAACATTATGTTTAATTCATCGTAAAAATATGTAAGTCTGTTGCAGTTGGTAGAAAAATCTGGGATTTATCTGTTCAATATTCCAACGAATCGGTGATACTTTTTATATGTCGTAATTTAGTGGAGTAATCCATTCATTTGTCTAGAAAAATGAAGTTTTTACCCGCAATTACTCCCATCTTCATCACCAAAAATAAAATAATACGAGCATAATCACCCACAAGTAAGATATGTTTGAAGGGGGGAGTAGCTGTAAGAAACATCGTTAGTTGAGAAATTGTGAAATCAACCTTTGTGTTCAGCGTCACTGGCGGCGATTCTTGCAATGAATTTAACCTAAAACGTTGTTTTCACTCAACGTAACCATCATTTTTAATACCTGTAAAACATTTTCCGAACATATTGTACAAGTAATTGAATCTTTAATGAAACTAGCTGTAAAGAAAAATAAAAAAATAAAAATAATCTTCTTGTGTGATATGAGATCACACCTGAGAGCGAACAAATAATAATATAGTCATTGAGTGCTGAGAAAACAGTCTACCTAGAAAGTTTTGAGAAGTAATAATTGTTTACTGCTTCGTGGTTTTGAGGGTGCTAATTACAAATTTTATTTTGTCCCGTCGAGAAAGTTGGGAAAATATGAAGAAACGTTTTTAAAAATCGTACCGTTCTTTGCTTTGATTTGTTACAAGAAAACTGTGCACTCTATGAAGAAAATATTTTTTTGTAAAAATAAATTAGACAAAATTTCCTACAAATTTCACCTACTTTTTTCTAAGATAAAGTACAAACTTGAACATACACTCTAGCATTTTGGTCATTTTTGTCTGGAACTTTGCTTCGTGGAAAAGATCTGAAATTTTACTCCAAAATCTAGCAATTTAGAACATTACAGGCCAATTAAACCGACTACATGATTATTGCACGTGTTGTGGGAAATAGATTAAAACAAACTCTTCCTGATGCAATACATCCTGCACAAGCGTCTCCTGTTCAAGGAAGACGAATAATGGATAAAGTCAATGATATTAGAGATGGCATTGCATATAAGATAATTGAAGAGAAGACTGGTGGAATATTGTCAATAGATTTTAAACAGGCCTTCGATCGTGTAAATCACAAATATCTGCACATCGTGTTACAAGAGACTGGTTTTGGTAGTATATTATGCACCTGGATACAAACGTTATATGCACACAGTTATTCAAGAATACAAATAAATAGGTTTCTGCCGGATAAAATTCCAGTCAATAGATCAATGAGACAAGGATGCCCTCTGCCAATGACGTTATTCTCTATTGTTATTAATCCCTTAGTAATGGCTCTTCACAGAAAATTCAGTGACTCGTCAAACCTTCAAAAAATGCTGTATGTCAAAGCATATGCGGGTGATGTACCTGTAGTGTTAGAAAAAGAAGAGGATCTGCAACAAACTCTAGAAGTTATACATAAATACGGCAAAGAAGTAGGTGCTGAAATAAACATGTTAAAAACCATAATACTACCCTTTGCCGAAGGACATTTTCAATCATGTAATATTCAAATAGTCAGAAAATTAAAGATATTAGATATATGGTTCTCATCTGATTTAAATGATGCATCGAATTACAATTTGGAAATAGTTGTTAATGCTATGCAAGGAATTGCAAAAGACGCAATATTAAGAGAATGGAATTTACAACAAAGAATATGGTATATTGAGAGATACCTACTTTCAAAACTTTGATATGTGACGAAAGTGTCACCAATACCAAATAAGGAAATAGCGAGAGTGAAAAAGTTAATAGGGCAAATACTCTGGAGAGGAAACGTATTTAGGGTCCCATTGAATAACATGTGTGCGTCTAAGGCAAAAAGAGGCTGGAGCTTATGTGATGTTAAACAAAAATGCGACATTTTATTTTTTAATGAAGTAATAGATTCTTTAAAAAATGCTCAAAGATTTACAAAATATTGGATCACATATTGGATTAAAGACGTCGGTTTGGAAAACCCGCCGAACATTAATTCAGTGCCAAGAAATTTAAAATATGTTACACACTTCCTGGAAAAAAGTGTTTATACTCCCTCAATATATGAGGAAATTAGAAATGAAAACTATAAAGATTTTTAAAAAAGCACAAAACAGATATACATGGAAATGATGAAAATGAAGATAACGAAGTCCAGAATTTTTGACAAGAAACCAAATGTGAAATGGCAATATGTGTGGAGAAATGTTCATGGCAAATTTCTACCAAATGAAGTTAAGGAGACGTGGTACAAAGCAATAAATGATGTGATTCCGACCAATGCTAGGCTTTTTGAAATACAAATGTGTGAGTCTGGGAACTGCGGGTCATGCGGTAAACAAGGCACGATACAACATCGCCTTACAGAATGCAAACATGTCAAAGAACTTTGGAACAACGTTAAGAAGAAACTGGCAAGAATATGTAGAATACAACTATCAGATGTCAAAGAAAATATTTGAACCAGACTACCAATTGAACCAGACTACCAATATTTTATCAGTTTCAAAAATAATACCATTTCATGGTTCATAGCACATTATTTCCATTACACGATGATAGCGAAGAGATCTTCAAGAAAATTATGTAAATCAATATTTGAGAATAACAAAAAATCAAGAGAGAAAGTACTACTCCAATTATTTAAGAACTATCTTAATGAGCCAGTAGACACATATCGTTAAGATATGTTAATAAAATGAAGAACGGGGTGCACAACACCAAAATAACAAGATATAGAATTGTAAAATGACAATGGACTGGTGCACATGGACTACCGCGATAGAGGGGCGGTTAGTAAAAAATATATAAAAAATAAAAAATTTAAAAAGTGGTAGCGCCCCATAGTGTATAGCTGGATATTCCGGTATTGGTCCCCGGTTCCATCTCCCATTATCATGCAACATAACACAATTAACCTTGATGAATTATGAAAATTTTCTATTTTTCTTCGTATGTCTTTCTCGTATTCTTTAGTGTCCTTCATAACCATCGGAGTTCACGTAGACATTCTTGTGTCGAGATTCACTTGATAGCGAATGTTTGACCGTCGAACAAGAGGCAGTGTGAATGTCTTGTGGAATGTAACTCTACGTATTGGTTATACTCTGTCAGCAGCTACCTCCGAGGTGAACATTGACCCTGGTGAAGTTTTAACACGTCAACGAAAGGTAAGCCTACATCGACGAATTTCGTTTTGATTTGAAACTAAGACGCTACATAGAGTCGCCAAACTTCGAATCCACTCTGTTAAATAACAATGAATAGTTCAAAGTGTTGAACTGCCACTTACTTTGCTTCAAAAGGAATGTTTAAAATACATATTGTTTAATGAGTGTTTTGTCCAATTATGCAATATTTTACAATATCCCTCTGCTACTTAGAACTGACTTAATATAAAATTATTACATTTCCAAATATGACTACAAAACTTTACAGTCATAGAACTACTGTAATACGAAAAGGATATGGAATAATTTATATTTGTATTTAAATGAGTAATGGAATGGTTGAAGAATATCTTACAATTGTTTGATAATAAATTGTACAATTGAATTATTCGGAGGTACAAACAAAACTCTACTCTTCAATTCAGTTTGTATTATTATTTGATTTCCATCTTAACCTTATAAAAACCAAGTCAATATCACGGTTTAGTTATCTCGTTATCTCCTCACTTATATTTCCCTCGTTCTGTTGTTGCATTCTTTCTATTCCACTACATCTTTCCACATTGACCTTCGTGGTATGGATCGTCCATTGCCATCAAGGTATTACGTGAACACAGCCAGCGAAAGAATAATATTCCATATATCCGTCATTAGGTTTACGTTTTTCTTGAAAAATGTATTTTCTCTTGCTGTACGTATTCTCCTACCTCACATCAAGAACATATAATTATTACATCATTTTATTTATCCTGCAGTAAGTCAAGATCTCATCTTAATTACATTGAGGAAATTAAGGTTTTGATCATCCGGACAAAAATGAGTCACATAAAGCTACCGTTGCCAAATAACTATTTCTAATTCTAAGCGTGTAAAATCTTATTTTCCCTGACATTTATGATACCACATGCGAGGATAATTCAGACTATTCAACAGTGAGTCCTTCTTGAACAATGATTTCTGGTGAACTTGCTTATTACGCACTTCACACTTCCCCAGTTTGGGGAGATTTTATGGTCTATGTTGTTCATATTATTCTCTGGTAGAAATTCCATTACTTATCACAAAGGCATAATTGATGAGTTTTCATTCCCATTTTTAATATTTTAAAATTTGTGTTTTCACCTCTCGCTAGCAATTGCAGTAAGCATTGTCTCTAAGAATTTTTAAGTACAAGCATTCATGGCATATTCATGTTAAAATGCAGTGGCATATTTTTCCTACATTGAGAAGATTAAGGTTTTCTTGCGTTGAGAAGGTTAAGGTATACGTTTCGGTTTAAGTGACTTTGCAAAAGTAACCACTGTAAGGCAAATTGAATAATGATTTAAAGTTCATCAGCAGCACATTTTCCTCGTTTAATGAAGTTTTGTAAAAATCGTTGTAAAAAGTTTTCTCAAGTTTTGTAAAAATCGATGTAGAAGATAATCAGACTTGGTGGAGATGATTCAAAATTAATTTCTAATTATTTTCTTAGTTCTCTCTCTCTCTAATATATATATATATANTTTTTTCTGTAGTACTCCGAACATCAAATTTTTATAGTTCCACTATTGACGTTCAAATATAAATAATTGTTTCTTTCTTTAATTTTGAATTGTGCTCTTGGTTTCTGAATTTTAAGAAATGTTTTTAGAACACTTTTGAATTTTGATATCCTTTCATCATAATCCTTATTCTGAAAATACTGTCATAGATTCGGAAAACCTTAATTATTATTTTTATTTATGTTTATCCTACTTCTAATTTATAATGGGAACTTTATAAAAATTATAGTCATTCATATTATCGTGATAATCTCTGCAGTGGAACATCGTCTCATTCCAACATCTCTCCTCAATCACCTCTTCTTCACCAAAATTCCCCCTCGTAGCCATTTTATCGATATTTTTTACGTTCTCTGTTGGGCGCGTTACTAGCTTCAGCGTTACCTCCAACATCACCGCAATCGGCCCCTCCCCTAACATCCTCCGCCCCCTTCCCCCTGGGCTACCCATCCCTTTGCGGCAATACAAATTGCACATTAATTCCTCTTCCGCAAATGGCTGCCGTTGACGACGACAAGCCGACTCGCTGCTAGGGTGGCAGCGATGGAAGTTGGCAGCACTGGTGATTAATATTAGAAGAATTGGAAGTAACAGTTGGTAGGAATTGATGAAGGAGAAGAGGAAGTATAAGGAGAAATGAAAATTGAGAACTTTTATACAGTTAATGTAATCTATTAAACACATAAAAAACACAGGACCATTGACGGAAAGGTAAGACAAAAAAAATATACAAATTATTCTGTTAAATTATTTGTGTCTTATTTTCTACACAATCAACAATATCTGTTCTATTTTAAAATCAATCAAAAGATTATGCTCTATTTTAAAATCAGCCTAATGAGGACGAGAATGAGACTGTTTTTAAAATAGAGCCTAATCTAAAAATTCATCAATTGACCTCATTTTCTTTAAGAAGATCTAAGTGAAATAACAGATATTGTTGATTGTCTATAAAAAACACGCAGATAATTTAATAGAATAATAATAACATAGAAGGTAATCAGAAAAGGAGATATTATTGATAGAAATATATAAATATTTTAACTATCGTGACCACCATTCAGTTAATTTTTCGGATTTGTTCAGGATACTTGAATTAATAAATCAAATCCAGCTTTGAAGCAATTTAAAAGTTCGTTAAAAGGTGGATAAGAATTGAAATCTTGTTGCAAATAATTTGAACGTATTTCTTTCTTCATCCAAACTAGAAACTTGAACAAAATATAATTGGTTGATGTTCTTAAGATAAGAAATATCGTGCAATAATTTGATTAATTTTGAAAGACGAGTTGAATATCTTAACTTTTCTCTTTCAACAATATATTTGAGAGTTCGGTTTACTTAAATTACATCTCGTTCTTATATTAAATGTTGGCAATTGAGTTGAGCAGAGAAAAACAGGAAAAATAATATATCCATAATGGGTATATTTTCATCCTTGACTTAGTGTTTTCAAACTACCAACTGGTTAATTAAATAAATAATTAACGACTTACTACCTTTAACTGAAGAATAGTGTATACTTTGTGATTCAAAACTACTTTAATGTTGGGATAAAAAGAAGAAATGCTTTCTTTACAGTTTTAATCCTTACCTTTGGTGATTAGATACTTTATTAGTTGACTAATAGATTTCCATTCAAATACTAGTAGATTCAAAAGGAGATTGTTGAGATAGAGGGAACATTCTAATCGTCAGTGACAGTAGATTAACGTACAATAGTATATTACATCATTTTTCATTTTATCCACGTATTACCCGACTCAATGAGTTTCAAGAAAGAGATCACCCTAATCTTCATCTCCAACCTCCGTGATAAAATAATAGAACTGAAGTACCACGAGAGGACATACCATTTACTAGTAGCAATACAAAAATGAGTCGTGTAAATGAAAAAGGTTCTCATTGCCAAAAATAAATATGAACATTTTGCGAAAAACGTTCTTTTGGCAATGCCATTGCTATGGTAATTGGTTAAGTGCCTTTTATTGGTAGTTCGATTGCTAAGACCATGGCCGACTATTATTTTCAAACCGTGCTGTACACCTTGGCAACACTGGGTACGACTGAACAGGCTGTTGACCTGTGAGTACCACTGACGGCTGTACAAGCGAATTCATTTTTTCTTATTGTTGTATTTGTAAATGGAAAATGAAGCGTGCTATTCTAGCTTATCTACATGAGGCGATAGGAGGTACGAAGTGAGTGGTAGGACTGTAGATAGGTGGGCCTGTTAGCTGGGTTTACCAACAACTTGGTAGAGTTATTGATTCTAGGAGGAAGTGAATAGAGGAACGACGGTTCGCTTTTCAGTAGTTACAGCTATGTGAACTGGGATGTCAATGTGCAACGCTACAAATTTCTTTCTGGCCCTACCGGGAATTGAACCCGGGATAACTTGGTGATGAGTAAGAACGCTAACACCTGAGCCACCGGAGGGGTTAGAGGCGAATGGATTCTAAGTAACTCGGGACCGCTCCAGCTTTGCCAAGTACGTACACCACGGCTTGGAAATGTTAGTTGGCTATGCTATGACGGTCAAATTTAGCGTTAGCGTGTACATTTTCGCGACGTTAACATTAATACCGCGCTAACCGCTGAGATCCTTGCTGTAAAAGACATTTACCTATAGTAATTGTTGCCGTTTGGTTCTGGTGTTCTTTATATCCTGCGGTAAATATAAATTTTAATTATTGTGATTGCGTTTTCATAATTTTTTTAAATTCACAATTTTGATGAAGAAAAAAATTTAATATATATGATTACTAGCAGATCGTCGCAGGTTCAATTTGTGCTTCCGAGACAAGATACAACTGCGGCAGCGCAGTTCCACCATTTCATTAAAACGCTTATAAAATCTAAACCATACGTCCAAGATTTATATATAATGCATAATATTGTGCATTACACGGTCATATTTTTGATCATAGATATATGACATAGAAATATGACCGTTATATCGGCCTAAGCAGTAGAGTAAATGTTGAAACTATTATTTTTCATATTTTGTGATTGTCAGTATTGATTCTACAGTGTGATATTTCGAAATTTGTTTAAAAGTGAAAATAATTAGAAAAATACATAGATATTAAAGAAATAATCATGTTTGTGCTATTTTTAATATTGAATATGATATATTTCTAGCTTTGCCTGCCTTTCGTTAGGAAGTGTCTACAATTCCTAGGTAATATGCACAATGCCTAGGCAAAGGGGTAAATGCAATTAATATTTCCTACTTTGCCTAATGATTTTTGGCATTGTTCGCATTGCCTGAATTTCTCACATTGCCTGTAACATACACACCATTCAGCTGTTGGTATTGGTGAAAGCTGTTACAGAGGGATATCGAACAATTTACTTACGTTACGTCACCTCTACATTTTTGAAATAATAGAATATAATGCTACGATTTTCCTGTATTATTTCATCCATATCAATTTGTAGAACATTTAGTTCTTTTTTGTATCAAATTTGAAATCCACTTGTAGAGTAATCCTCTTAACTTATTATTTTACCTTAAGAATGCACATTGATCTAAACGATATGCGAACATCGAATTGTCTACAGTTTATTCTTGTTTTGTTTTTGTTTTTGCTGTGCCTGAACAATAATGAATTTGTAATTTATAAATTTCTAATATTTTAGATAAAAAGGATGATTCTGATATCTGTAATATTCAAAATAAAGCTCTACATTGAGAAATAATATTAAAGAATTTTTTAAAAATAATATGTCAATGGTAGGTTTTGTTCGTATTTCTCCAACACAATAACTAAATTATATCACGTAGAAGAAGACAAACTGCGAATAAATCAAACGTCTTTGTACTCTGAAAGTCATTCATATCATTTCCCCAATTCAAGAAAGAAAATGTAAATATATGCTTACCATTGTTTGTTAAATATGTATTTAATGTATGATATTTAATTACAAATGTTTTTCTGTATTACAAGTATTAATAATTGATATCCTAGCAATAACATGTTTTATGGTCACAAGAAGGTACCTAACTCCATCTCCAGCTCATTTAATGCTAATTGTAAACAGTTCAATTGCTGGTGAATCGCACAATCTATCAAGATATTTGATTTTTTTTTGTCTCTCTATTTCTCATCAATATTTTATTCTTGTTTATGTATTATCTCTCTTCTCTTTTTATTTAACGATTGCTGCATGAATTTTCTCTTCATAATTTTGTTCGCATTATTTTTTTAAATTGTATTTATACCCAACATCATATAGAATTCATTCCAATTGTAGTTCCAACCTTCCGTCGCTATAAATCGTCCTAAGCATCACCAATGACACGCAAAAGAATCCGACATGAGTGACGTGACGGTAACTCTTTCGCTCGCCGCCAGACAGCGTTCCTCTGCGTTGCGACCGGTCAGCAATCGATGCTGCGAAGCGGCACCGACAAGAGAGTGTTGAATTTTGAAACGGTTATGCCACCCCCGTTTTGCAATATTCTCGCCGACTACCCCTCTCTACTTGACTAGTATAGTTCATGGAGCATTGGTCTCTAGAAGCAATGAGAGGCGATGGTGCAGATTGTGCAACTGATTATGATATTAATTCTATTCTATTTTTAAAATTATCATACAAGAGACAAATATCCGAAACGTTGGCAAAGCATATTTTCTTCTATATGGCCAACCCTCGGGATAGAATAGAATTAATATAAAGTGTCAAGAAGCACATTCAACTGATGACTATATTAAAAAATTACTGTTAAAATTCTTGAGAGTTGTTCACTTGCATAGAGCAAGCCATTATAATTGTCAGTAATAAATTACTAATGTTTTGGACATTTTTGTGTCCATTATCAAGGCTGGTGTTTTAAGCATATCTACCGCACTCAAACAACTGTATTCTAGGATACTTTGTTTCCTTGGCTGAACTATTAAAATCACATGTGTAATGACATAGGTGCGTTAGTAATGATAGTTATAGTGAAGTCAATAATAATAATAATAATAATAATAATAAGGCATATTATTATTTTTATTATTATTATCTAAAGTGGTCAAGAATAACAACTTTTATTATCATTATTATAACACGCGTTTTGTTGTTGTTGTTTTTTCAAATTAGTTCAGAACCCTGTTTTTTTTGTGTCGGCCATATCATGTTACTTCCTCGTTCGTTTTACATTCGTGTATAACTGTCCAAGTAGTTACTTGAATGTCAAACTCTTCTTGCATTTGAGAACATTTGCGAGCTCTACAAGAAGTGATAAGTAATTGGAGTTAGCTGTCTTCTGACACAGTAGGAAATTAGTTTTTGTGATTTGTTTCTTAGTAAGCATGTATTGTTTTTCATTGATTTTTATTATTCAAATTATTTATCATTGTTTAATTTTCCATATTATCCCAAGAATGACTATTGTTTATAACGTCTATAACGGCCGAGTTTATTGTAGATTGTGGCATTCGCACTCGTGTCATTGCCTAAGATATCACTGTCGAGAATGTCTGCACTGCTTCTAAAAGATGAGTAATATCTTTGCGTTTAAGTTTCTACTTCTCCATATATTTATGTTCCATTCGACACTCCGTATTGCTAGTTTTTAATGGAGCTGCTTTTATTGTTTCTTTTTCAAAAATTATGGAATGAAATGCGTTATATACCTCGTTATCTTGAAAATTTGCAGTCTCTTAGCAGTTTCGTAACAATATCGATTCACTATTACCGGCTTATAACTATATTTAATCATTTGCTCCATTCTTCTTCAAACAAAGTTCAACGTGCCCCAAGATAGTTCCTCGGCCGTTTTCAAAGTGTTTTAGATGACAGAGCTACAACTTCTTAGTCTGTGAATAGGAGGGGAAATATTTGCACTAGATGAGCATGAAGTGTATTTTTATTTTAGCTTCAGTAAGACTCGATAAGAACTCAGTAATTAAGAAAAAGACTCCTCTTTACATCTAATTTTTTTAAAGATTCGTTTTTATTGATGGATATGTCAACTCCTTCTCCACATATAAGTACTGCAGTTCACTTTTTTTTATTTTACAATAACTCTTTTCTCTATTTTATGACGCCTGACATTTCAGACTAGTATTCACATCTGAAAGAAGTATTCATGTCAATATACAAATATTTTTGTTTATTTATAAGACTCGTTCTTTTAACATAATACCTCTTTCAAAAATTATATATGAAATACAATGACAGATAATTATATGATACCTTCAAAAATGAAGATTCTACCACTAGGTAGTGTTAACGCCAATCGTCGTGGTATAATGCTGATATTTTATTCTTCTTTTGTACGTCAGTCTACAATGAACCTTTCAAAGTTGGTTTACGAAAGTCTCTGAATGATATCGCTAATTATTATATCTCAAAATACGTAACTTACGTAGAGATTTCTCGTAGACCCGACACTGAGAAAGGAATAACTATTCGCGTTGTAACGTTGACGCCTAATGATAAATGATATTATTGGCGACAGAAAATTTTAAGGGAAATATATATCAGACAAATTGAAAAGAAAGCCCTTTTGAGAATTAAATTTGTCGATACAATTCCAAAAATACTTGAAGAGATAAAAGATGCTGCAAAACGTAATGGCAATCAAAAGGGATTGAAGTCTGAAGCTTCACATTAGATGATAGAAATAAAATAATAAGATCGAGAGTAAAAATATCAATAACGCTTAAAACTGGAAAAATCGAAAATAAGCATTAGTTTTTATCAGTTTCTTTTCTGATCCTCTCATTTTCGCCATTTTCCCCATTTCTTTGTTCCTTTGAACTCAGTAATGAGGCAGAGGGCCATGGAGCTCGAGAAAAATGCTCCAAAGCGGTTGAGACTTGGTGCGAGGGAGATAGAGACAATGAAGTAGCGGTGATTCCGTCAAATTCTTCACCCCCATTCCACATGCAGACAGAGATGGACGAACTAGTTCGTCGCTCCTACTGTTGGAGCAGCACAATCGCTCCACGCGATTTCTCTTCGTTCTTCTCCTCCAACCAACATCACCAACGAACGCCTTTGCGATCTGCGAGAAGGGGAGAATCCCTACCGTCTTCGACACTCGTCGTCACTGCACTTCACTCGCCTCACGACTCATCCTTTTGCTCAGGGGTGAACACCCTTCACAATGTCATGAAAAGTGATCATGTTTTTCTCACAACAAAAATTTAGCAATTTGATTTATTCAGTACCTTCTGTTTGGAAATTTATTTACATTCCTTGCTATCTGAACATGCGAGAATTGAGTGGATTTCACCTGGGTCGAACAGGCACCCAAACTTTCAGACAAAACAGAAGTCATATGCTGATCACTCGATTTAATATTGGAACTTTAATATTTAGTGGACCGACGGACTTCGTCGAAAGCAGTCGAATGCAGTTTTACTTGTCTTACTTCGTATGTTGAAGTCTTAGCCCCAAGCGTACCAAGGAATTCTGCTTACATGAGTACAGCTATAATAGCTAAAGACTGTGTGTTTTCTAACATAATGTATCAGTGTTAGAAATGGGCAATATTTGTTTAAATATATGACACATAATTGATGCAACATTGTTCGAAAAACCTTGTGAAAAGTTAAAGAGGTATATTGCATTATTTGATCGTTATTCTGGGAATAAAAACATTGATAGTTGTTTTGAAACAATTTGAATTCAAATTAACCATAAAAGACATTAGCTTGATAAGCTTCCATTGTTACAATTACGTAGTAGTGGTATATTTGGTTTACATCTTGAAATAAAATAAAAGTTATCAGTACCGAAAAATTATTTTATAGTGCTAAAGAGGTTTTCGACAATATTTGCTGTCATCGTCTCTGGAGGTGTGTGTGTGTGTGTGTGACATAAAAGATATTTCCAATTCACTGCAATCCTATCAGAGTTATTCTATATCAACAATCAAGTTCACTTAGGTCTTAGGTACTAGTAATATTTATGTGTGTTGTAGTACAAGCAGTTTTGACATCTCCAACACCATCCATATCGTTAGCCTTGCTCGTGATTTCAATTTCTTGCCCACTGGGATTAACTCAATCAACTGAACGTAGGATTCTGATACTGTTTTCTTATGAATTAGCGGAACAGGCAGAGTAGCTACACGAAATCATAGTATTGTCTTCATAGGGTTCAAAACTAGTAACACTATTCTGGATAGCTCTCAAAAATACTATAAGCTATTAATTATACACCAATTGATCTAATAAATCCTGTAGATACACGAATATATCCCGTTTAATTGTTCACTCGTTTGCTTCAGAATTTGCTGAATCTGTATCTTCATATTTTTCTTTCCGAAAACATAAACCTTTACGTGTATTATTTAGCGGTGACGTGTTCAGCCCCGTATGAGCGATCGAATATTCCAGAGGGATCACATCCTTGAGCTTTGGGAGGCTGGATGATCCTTCCGTCGTATTGCGCGCCAAACCTGTTCGTCATCCGATTTTGACGGTAATGGGTAAAGGTAACCGTGCATTCGCAATTTGAAGTGACTGGACGGCCACCGTGCACCAGGAGAGGGTACGTT
The DNA here is from genome assembly GCA_002313205.1 of Laupala kohalensis. Lineage (NCBI taxonomy): Eukaryota > Metazoa > Arthropoda > Insecta > Orthoptera > Trigonidiidae > Laupala > Laupala kohalensis. The sequence continues at coordinate 337,663 of NNCF01133714.1, forward strand.
CGACGGATTAACCACTATTCTGATCCAACGGCAACGATAAGTGACATTCAGTGGACTGTACTGCTCACTTTGCCACATCCTGTAAGGTGTAGTAGAAGACAGTTTATAACTATCTTTCACATCGCAGCAGCGTCTTCACACTCGCACGAAGTCGTGAATGACAGACATGAGGGTATTCAGACATAAGTCACTCTTTTGCTTTAGTGGTCCGTAGTTGTAGGCAACGGAAGTACTGCCACGACAAGTACTATAGGCAACGGAACTACTGGTGGTTTGTGGTCACTCGTCACTCGTCCCAACGGTGTGGGGCGCAACATGGTTTGGTGTCTCATCACCGTCCGTGTCCCTCACTACCAATGAAATTTGAACGGGAGGTACTACAGATGGGGGCGCTACCGTTCGAAAACGCCATGGCTAGAGCACTACCGTTACCACCTGCCGAGCGTTTCTTGCAGTTGTGGAGTAATTTGTGTCAATGGAGAGAATATTGAAATACAACACAATTTCTGGAAAAAGAAATTGGTAGGGGAACTCATTCGTGGTTGTCAAAAACATTGGTATACGACGAGAAAGGGATGTGCAACGTATGAGTGTATAAAGGATGTTACATGTGGCATGTAAAATAGAAAATGGTATTCCTTAAATGGTACTGTTATTGAATTCTTAACTAGACATAGGGATTTCGGCATGTATTAACATCGAATTCAGAAACGCGAAGATGGATGCTGAATGTGTGGAAGGGGACTGGAAACAACGGAGCATGTACTGTGGGAGTGCATATATTATGGTGCCAAATCATTGCTCATCATTCCTCATATAGGTTTCTAAGACTCCATTATAAAATGTATTATAATATACAGTAGATTATGCAATAAAATGCTGAAGTGGTTAATACTGTAAAACACTACTTAGATGCAACTTTGCATTATATTCAATTCGTGATTACCCTACCCTTTCGTCCGCACTCGTAATTGATTCCAGATCTCCAAAACTATTCTCCTAGTCTTGGTTCAATCATATATTGACAAACTGTTTTTAAGCTTTTGACACAGTAAATTAATGTTGCAGAATAACAGAAACTACGTCTGTACCAATCATTAAAGGAAATTTCTCATATGTAATGTGTAATATGTGCTTATTACATGTACTGCACACAAAATAATGCAAATTTGGATTCGATTTCCTGTAAGTCTCCAAAATAAACTTGGATCCTCATATGAAATACCATTCAAACTTAAATTAAAAATTAAGTTAAACGAAAAAGAGAGAGAACAGGCATCGTCGTCAGGCTTTTATTTCTCCAAATAAGACACAAGAATGAAATTTTCTTATCCCTTTATTCAGAGAAACAGACAACGAACGGAATTCTAATAAGCACATATTCAATTATTTTTCTGGCAAAATTTCACGATCAAAAATTTTCATCATTACAATACTTCCTATTTTTACCACATATATGAGGAAGTAAAATTTTTGTTACATATAAATTTGTAGGTCCATAGACTGGTAACGATTCTATATCAGAAAAATATTTTATATTCAACCCCTGGACAATAGATTTTTTTTGGGGGCGGGGGTTGCTTCGTGTTCCATTTTTTACAAAAGATTTTTACGTTCACGTGGTTTCCACATCAATTTTTTTATTTTGAGATTCTCTGGAAATGTGGATTTTAGAATTTCGTCCGTCTGTGTGCATTATGATATAAATGAATATATTACAAACTACGATTGAACTTCAAGAAAAATAAATAGAAATTAATTATGAACTCTGATTTGAGTCTCTGACTCGGAACAGAAGTCGGTATTGGGCGTATTATTTGGTCAATTTTGTCAACAACATTAGTTCGAATCTTTATCTCCTGGACAACCCTGGATTTTCGTCTTCCGCACTTCGCCCACTGACAAGCGAAGTGAAGTGTGTTCTCCGTGGAAAGGGGTTGGAAGAAGTAAAATATGAAGAAGAAGAGGAGGAGGTTAACGGAGGTGGAAGGTGTGGGAAAAGGGTATTCTCGACGTCAAAGACCCGTCAGTCCACCCCCGCTCTGAGTGAGAGTCAGTCGCTGTCGGAAGAGAGAGTGAGTGCGTATCTCAAGGGAACGCTTGCAGAGAGCGCCAGTGTCGCGGCGACGGTGGCTCCCCTGGCGGACGCGAAGGTAGTGATTGCTACGTCGTCATATGTCAGGAAGTGCGCGGAATAGAATGCAAATTCAGATTGATGCCTCTGCTTGTATCCGATAGGAAATGCGTTCTCGAAATCCTCTTCCCCCACCCACACCCTATCCCCCTACGCCGAGTCTCCTGGCTTTTCTTGTTCCCAATCCCCTCCCTTGCTCTGTTGCTTGTTTCTCGCGAATGGTTTGCTCTGAAGGAGAAACACCTCACAATGAAAAATGATATTACGCTGAACAGTTTGTTGTCGATTTACGTGGACATGAATTTTTTTGCTTTGTGCTGTCAGCAATTTCAATAATAATTTATAACTTTTAAAACGTGAACATAATCTGAATATTTTAAAATTCAAATATATTTCAACATTTGATGTGTCTCATGAATAATAATGATTTTTTTTAGGTGTTGCAATATAAATGCGAACAAAGTTATACTATACACCCAATTGTCAGTAATTAAGATTTTTATTTATTTTATATTTTTAGGGGGGAATAAACATGCATAGTTGCGTATTACACATCCCTCCTTTGTCCTTGTTATAGCCCAAACGCACAATCAAAAATAAATTGGTACAATAATTCGTTATGGGTGCATCGGTAATGTGTTTATAATAATTTATCGTCTAGAACGGCCGAAACAATGAATATCCGTCAAGAATTGGGAATGAACAAGTCGTTACCAACGAAAAGGTCCGTGTGATAATATCCGCAGGTTAGGAGAACACGTACGCCGCTCATGCAGACTGCACTTTTATTTTTAAGGTTGTATATTGCAAGGGATATTCTCGTGCGTTGCCCCTAAACTTTCCTCTTCGGAGGCAAATATAGGTCATCGCGTCATTCGAATCAGTATCCTGAATTTTAAAAATTATTTCCGGTCATCATAAAAATAAAGTGAATGATATATGGATAGATTAAAAGTGCACAACCATATCTACTCAAGAGATTCTAAAAATTCCAAAAACAATTCTTCTAGAGTTTGAATCTAAAAGAATTAGGTGGTGGGAATGTAAATAAAAGTTGGAAAATACCCCTAAACCTGGAAACGTTGTATAAAAAGAAAATTTTCAGATCATACTCTGGAGTAGCATGTATTAAACCAATAGATCAATGAAGATCATTTTCTGTAAGAATATGATTCAGTAGCTCCGAAGATAATCACATTTCCAAGTTACGAGACCCAATTATCTTGTCAACTTGGATTACACCTTCTGGAGATAGCAATACTTGAAGGATGCCAGATCACATCGGATCATCATCACTGACCTCATTATTGACAATCGCATGGAAGTAACGAGAACTCAAGGTTATTTGGTTAAAGCTGTCAAACATGAAGACGGTATTGAATCAAGATGAAACAGTGATGCTGAAACGCAGGTGAGAACTCCTGGGGAGGAACTTTTGTTAATGTATACGGTTAAAGTATAAATTAAAAAAATAAACACCGTTAAAAAACACGCCAAAAAAACTCCTGATAAGAATTTTAAAACTGTTACAGTAAATTACAAAAATAATTTATCAAGATCACCGAAAATCATTCACAAAATCTTAAGCCACCCCATTACCAATCTCGTAACTGTTTTGAATTGTAACATTTTCAATACAGTGTTCAATTTACTATATTATTTCATTTTTTCTTTTTATTATAATAATTATTTTGATATATTTCCCCATTTTTAGTTATTAAAAATATCGCCAACAAAAATGTCTTTGTGCCGGAAGATTGTATTGATCTATTACAAAAATACGCTGTATTTTTTACTCTCCAAGAAAGTATTGTAATCGGCCGAAAAAAACTTTTTTGAAATCTCTTCAGATCTTTTGGCTCCAGGAGAGTTTATTTTCCAATTTTGGCGACGATGTTCAATGTCGTAAATATGTATGTGTGTGTATATTAAGAATTTTGTTCCCCTGATAACTCACGAACAAATTGCAGTATCGAAACCAAACTTGAGATTTGACTTTTAATGCGTTGGGAATAGAAGCCTATTTATGGACAGCTCATTGCGACTTCATTTACACACCGCGGTCCACTTTCGGTTTCTTAATATTTAAAATTTTGAAAATATGCATAGAAGCATTTCGGTGAATTTCAGTTAATTCTGCGTACAGATTGCTAAACCGTATTCCTGTATTTTTGTATTACTGTGTGTTAATTCAAAAAGTAATTTACTTCTCAGAATCTATTTAAACTTCCACGATATTTAATATGGATGACAATAACATAATTCTCATATTGCGATAAATATTTGGTAATGAAACAGCACTGTTTATCAAAATGAGGTATTGACCTACCAAATATAGAGAAAGACACGTCAAATTCGCTGTATGAATAAATGGAATAAATCTCTTCCCAGGAAATTTATAATTCTCGTTTCATTTAATATGAATACACTTTTAAGATGCTTGTTCACAATAGAATTACATTCAAAATATTAATTAAATTCCATACACTGATTCTATGACACAAAATTTAATAGTATTTGGAATGTTATTAGACACAGTAGTCAAATAGTCCCAGCATTTTCGGACACACTGGAATGCAAAAACAAGAACTTCCTCTTGTTATGGGAATGACAAATATTCTAACCCAAACGTTAACGAATATTTAATATGGAGGTTTATTGGCTTGTGTGCATTATCTCTTGTAATTGCATTCCTCTATGGTAGTACTTTGCTTCTGGATGTTCTTTGCTTTTCTCCCGACCACATATTAAAAAAACAACAAGAATTTAATTTAGAGTCTTTGAAGGTTCCTCTATAACGTTTTAAACGAAGTCTCAGCAATAAATTTCGCTAATGTACATTTCTCATCCAATGTCTCTGATATCGATTTCTCTAAGCCGTAACACTTCCAGAAATTATTAGGCAGAAGTAAAGTTGTTTACTTAAAATATAGGTAGTTAGGTTATTCCATTAAGTTAGTCGTAACTTCCGGAGGGAAAAATGATTGATTGTAAAACCGATATAACGGGGTTAGTGGAAGATTAACTTTCCGAGCTTGTAGGCTACGTCAATCATTGCAGATTGAGAGCTATTGCTGGTATGGCTGAAACGAGTTCGGGCTCTGTCAGAGAGGTACACATGCTCCAAAACACACACACACGCAGACTCGCACACATACAGAAAACCACCAGTAGTTCCGAAGAACATAAATCTAATTTTAGGAGAGTAACTTTATCTTCGAATTCGACATCGCAAACCAAATGGCATTTCTCATGTTGGCCTCCGAAAGCAGAAAAATAATATTTCTTGGCTTTTATTGGTCGTTAATTCTGGCTGTTAAGTTGTAGTTTGGATCAGAAAGCATACATTCTTATCCCCAACGGCGTTAAAGATTAAAAATTTGTTACGGTTGTTTTTACAAAAGCATTGTTTTGTTCAATAAAAACGTATAATTGTATACTCGTAAGAGGTGAATTACTTGCACAATTATCTTGAATAAAGAATGGTATTCAATGCTAAGTTCAAAGAAAAGTAATATGAGAATTTCCCTATTATTTCACTTTTCTGTTGGAACCAGAGAGAATATGTTGATTTTCTAATTTTTTTAAACGAACTACACATATGTAATTACGAGTATATCAATAAATTTTTCTTCAAATAAATGCCAAATTCCAGGTCAATTTTCTATCCCATTCTGTCGTGTCATTGCCCTAATAACAATTTGAAAGTCGTGTGTGATAGAAAATTTGACGTTCTTGTCAGAACATTTATTCTCTTAAAATTTCTAATTAAGAATTAATTCTAAACTTTTAGTTCAATGTATTTTTTTTCAATAAAAATGATATATTGACATATTAATTAATCAATTTGCTGTCATATAGTAAGTAATCACAAGTCAAAAATTAGTGAAAATTATCTTGTGAAAGAATGAGATTTAGTATATAAAATTAGATGAACTCTTCTTAGGAATTACATAATTCTATTCAATACACCTACTTGGGAAACTCTATGACATTTGTTCATGTACATCAGTGACGTTTGACAGATCCCTTCAGTTAACATTGTCAGTTTTGTATGTATATATATATATATATATATATATATATA
>NNCF01133714.1:351317-383788 GCA_002313205.1 Laupala kohalensis
TATATATATTCAATTCATCGATATCCATTTGTCCACTGGTATAATAATGTTTCTGGCGCCAATATTAAGTCGAGTGAACTGCGCATGCCCTTTATTAAGGTGAAAGGTACAGGTGCCTTTCGATTCAGGTGACGCTCACTTAATTCTCACCTGTTTAGATAGCATGCAGTGTTTATAATTTTTGAAACAGAAATTGTTTGCTCGAAATCCTAGAAATGTAATTTAAATTTCTAAGTTTAATACAATATAACACAATATATATTCACAATGACATACAAACAAAGAAGTGTATCTTGTACGATATGAAGCGTATGAAATGGTTGCAGCATTAAGTCACTTCCTCAAAACTATGTGGCGATATTAGCCCGTGTTAATATTACCAGCAATTTGCGAAGATTTGTGCTCAAACCGACAGCGACGGCGCAGAAGCACCCGCTCATTTGAGCGTTAGTTTGATCCCTACTCAGACAAAATAAGTCAGGTTGATTTTCTCCTGTTCTGACATACGGTCGAAATTTCAATTCTTATTACCCCGCCTAATAGATGTGTATTCCGAAAAGTCGTCTCCTCAACATATTACGTTGTATCCGATTTAAACTTGTATCTATGTGGCAGACGATAAAATACTTCTCCTTTGCGCCATTGTATTTTCCAAGTCTGACTGACTTGGAGGTAGTGACCAAAAACATTTCGTTTACTAATAGTGGACATATTGTTAGAGAATGGTGAAGTTTTTTAATGATATTATATACGACAATAAATTACTTTTGAAAGCTAAAAGCACCTACGATTACATCTCTGCACACAAATTTTATTTTACAACGGTCATTACTGGTTTCGATCGTCAGCCCTTACTTGAGGATTTATTTCACAGAGACTGGTCCTGCTCAACAGCATCACGACCGATTGCATTCACATGTAATCATAAGAAGTGCGTACTTAAGTCGAACCGGAAGGATATAATATAATGTAACTACTTCACCAGAAAACCTGTGGAGAGTGACCAAAATGTTTGCGAGATCGATACCTACTTACGAATTTGTGTAATGTTTATTTTGTTGCACAAACAAATACGATTGTTTGGCACACGGTCCTCAATGGCAGCCTTTCTGTCACAAAAATATACATCATTGTTTGCACTTTTCTATTAAACATAACAATTCTATTTATGGGACAAATAAAAAAACGCAATATATTTCGAACTCGACTATAATTTTATTGCTACTGTGTCATGATACATAATGTATTATTAAGAAGGAGCTACTATATTTGCAATTTTAATGACAAATGTTTCAGTTATACATTTTATATAGTAACCTCGACATGGAAGATTGCTAGTGGGTACCTGAAGTCAAAGAGGTAGAAATTAATTGTTTGGTGTTATTTACTATTTTAAGAAAACTTTGAATACGCAAATAATAATAAGAAATTTATCGTCGAAAAGGCAGTTACCAACTGCGTATGACCACGTGAAGGACAATAAAGTAATTTACTCTCCGGAAGCAAGCAAGGGTCCAACCTATCAATTCCGCTCAAGGGTTGTAAGACAGAGGTGGATTTAATATTTCAACACATTCCTAAGATAAGAATAAAAGTAGTTCGGTACTTGTTATAATTTTAACAAAACACCAACACATTGGAATCTTAAAAAAACACAAACACGTTATTTCACAAGAACGTTTTATTATAAACCATGAATTACTCGAAACATATTGATAATGCATCGTAGCTATTAAATAACTCTAAATTCTAGATTTATAATTTCAATAGACTCCGCCCCTTTGCTAAAGCGTAGAGAGCCCTTGTATTCTAGTTTCATTTCATTTCTAGTTTTACATACTTTGTACCTTGAGATAAAAGGCGAGAAGTAATTCTTGATACAAGTATTTCACGTTGCAGAAATGTGACAAGTAAGGAACTATGAAGCAAATTAGATGACCCGGTTTGAGTTGGCGGAGTTGAATTCTCTATTAACGTTCTGCGACCATTATTTCACTGCCAGACATTACTAAAAATATCTCCATTTCCAAACATTAGATCGTCGACTGAACCCATGACTCTTCTTCGGCATCTCTGCGTTTACATTTTTCGAGCGCCTTGATGACATATTGTCACACCGACCTCTCCATGGAAAGACATATTGTTTTCCCCAGTCTCCTTAGTTACCCAATGCCGCGACCGTAGGCCATTGCCCGGGTTTCTATTTCGCTATTTTTATCTCGCCACTTTCCCATTTTTAATTTACTGTATATTTTCTCTGTTTCTTCTTTCTCTCAAACAAGTTGTTAATCCATATATTTGTCGTATCTTTATTTGTTGCACCCCCCAGGGGACTTACATCTAGTAAGTACGTGTTTGACAAACTCGGGCTCCCGAGTTAGTCTGACATTACTTCCACTTACTTGTGCGAGGCTCCTTCCTTTCTCTCTCCTGACCTTCCTTGGTCACTTCTTGTTCTTTTCGATCCCAACGCTATTAGGGATGTTACAATGTTACAAATTCTAACACAACATGGTAACTTTGGAGAGTATTGGTATAAGATGAAGGTAACCACAAAAAAGAATGCGTCTGTCTGCTAGAAAATGATACTCTAAACCATGCATTACATAATTGCACACTAGTTGGGAAAGAGAGAGAGCAGAATGGTACAAAGTATTACAAGAACACAGAGTTTACACAGATGAACAATGGACAGAATATATTAAAAATAAAGAATTATACATGGCTTTCGAAGATTATGTGCAACAAATAATTTTTTGTGGGGATTTACGGCTCGTCGACATCGAGGTCATTAGAGCCCAAAAAACTTGTACAGGTAGGAAAAATGCAGTTACGCACTAGGGAGAGCCAACATGACTCTCCCCGCGTTGGGAAAGAGAGAGAGCAGAATGGTATATTTCATTTTCCTCTTTCTTCCTTTTCCTCTTTTTTTATTTATTTATAATGATATATGTAATGTTTTGAGATATGTTATTTGAGTTTTGAGTTGTAATACAGGAGGGTTTTTAGTGGGTATGGTTGAGTCATTCGGCAAGTCCCACACGCGAGGAGAGTCATGTTGGCTCTCCCTAGTGCGTAACTGCATTTTTCCTACCTGTACAAGTTTTTTGGGCTCTAATGACCTCGATGTCGACGAGCCGTAAATCCCCACAAAAAATTATTTGTTGCACATAATCTTCGAAAGCCATGTATAATTCTTTATTTTTAATATATTCTGTCCATTGTTCATCTGTGTAAACTCTGTGTTCTTGTAATACTTTGTACCATTCTGCTCTCTCTCTTTCCCAACTAGTGTGCAATTATGTAATGCATGGTTTACAGTATCATTTTCTAGCAGACAGACGCATTCTTTTGTTGTGGTTACCTTCATCCTATACCAATACTCTCCAAAGTTACCATGTTGTGTTAGAATTTGTAACATTGCTTCTGATAGTTGAAACCATTTCTTATTTATATAGCTGTATCTGACTGTTTAAATGAACTGGAATGTGATTCTGCCCTCCTTTGCTTTTCCCAGCGAATATCCCAACATGCTGTTTATGCCGAGCCTAATCTACCCTTCCATTTTCTTTCCCAGGGTCGTATTATTTCATCTCCTATTTGTATGATTTCTCCTTTACGTATTGTATAACGTTGGTAGCGTTTATTAATCTCGAGGTCTATTGGTAGTAATCCTAAGATTACAAACATTGCTTTTGTCGATATACTTTTGTAGAACCCACTCCAATTTATCAAACACATTCCCTGTAAGCTACTTAGTTTTCGCTCCATATGTATAAATTTTCTTCGATCTTTTCAGGATGAGCTGAAATATCTTAACATTGGTATCATAACCCCTTTGTAGATCTGTCGTAACTCTTTCAGCCCTATTGTTCTTTTATTTATTCCGACTCTTGTTAAACTTATATCAATATTTTAATCTTCGTCCCCACGTATGTTATAAAGTTTGTGAAAGATACACGTTCATCTAGTACGATCCCTAAATACTTCACGGTATCTCGTATTGGGTGTCTTCATTCTGGAAATTTTATTATAGGATTCGTTCTGCTCTTCCCTTTCTACGGCAAGCCAAAGACAAACCCTTCAGATTTTCTTCAGGGTATGGTTAATTCCATTTTAGTGCATTCCTCCGCGAACTTTCTCAAAACTTGTTCACTTTCTTCCTCTAGTTCTCGTCTACTCTTTCCCTCTACGATAATCACTACATCGTCTGCGTGCGCTGTAAGTTGTATATATTCTTTTTCCATTTTTTAAAGTATTACATTCAGTTCCATATTCCAGTACGTTGAGCCTGAGTGGCTTCCTTGCGGACATCCTTTATTTATTTTACTTATTATTCTCTCTGTTCCTAAATTAAGAAGTACTATTCTATCTTCTAAATATGACTTTATTAATTTTTGTAGTGGGTGAAAAATCTTTTTTAATTCTTCAAGTACCGCCTTGTATTGTACACTATCGAATGCACCTGTAAAATCTATGCATGCAATAAGTACATATCTCTTTTGTCTCCCTTTTATTTTCTTCATTAATTTTTCTAAATATGCTTCTGTACTTCTTCCAGTGCAAAACTGTACTGTAACACACTCATTTTTCGTCTTTGTTCAATTTACAATCTATTTGCTATTATTTTATCAAGTATCTTTCCCTGGTAATAGAACTATTGACCTACATGAAGAGTTTAAACAAATGAAACTCGAAAGTAAAATAGCGTTCTATGATACTGAAGAGAAAAATGGGTGAGGTGTTCTTTACGGAAGTACTCGCCCAAGGTCAGCCAAATAGTTAAGTTCATTGCCCGGTCTTTTAAAGAAAAGAGCAGAATTTCAATATCAGTGACATCAACACCTGAATAAATTTTCTTTGGCTCGATGAATTGAAGATTGAAAGAAAATTGATTTGCCGTGTATTTCGGCACTTACGTCTTCACTTCATGTTTTGTTTGTTTTAAATATCCGAATCTGCGAAACGTGTGAGCAATCTACACTGTCCCCTCATCACTTTAACCGATTTCTGGAAGACCACTAGTACACTTGATTATCTTCATCAAAGGAACTTTTGTTGGAATTTTGTTTTTCGTTATCTTCAATCTATAATTTCCATACTTTACACTACATTGCAAAAATTTAAGAAGATTCCTTTCCATTTGTAGATCACTTCATTAAGCACCTTTTTATTTCAATATAACTTAGTTTCAATTCTACCTCCCACATTACTTGAAGTATTCATTGGAGATCGGAGCACCCGGAACTAGCTTTTTGCATGTCCCGGACAAGAAGAATATCAGCGCTTGTTACCAGCGTTGGAAACCAAATTTTCTGTGTGTCTTCCTATACTGAAAATAATGTAACTTTACTCCGAGAAAATGTAACCGAAGAAAACACAAAAGAAACATCAACGCACTATGATTATTAGTGTGCTGTGAAGTAGCAAAAGTAAATTCGTTTATCGTCCGCAATATGGTCATAGGCAGTTTGTAACTGTTCTCTTGGTTTATAAATTATTCATTAATTTATTTATTGCCAATCTGCTGGTTTGATGTTGGTACAGGGTTGGAACACAGTGTAGCCAATTCTTTTACTTCGCCGCCATCCATAAGCGTAATGCTAAATGTACCACGCGTTATGTTGGCTGTGCTATTGGATTTCATGATCCTTAAATCTATCGCCAACATCGTCCATCAATTCAATTCTCTTGCTCTCGTGGCGATATTTTGCTCTTTTTGCTTGTGGAACAAGCAAACCTTGTGTCCTAGTTGGTTATGTTATCAACTTGTATGTATTGTTACAGCAAATAGTCACTTTTGTGACTACTATGAATACTTATTGGGATATTACTTATATTCGTAGACGTTGGCTATTCGTTTTAGGCAGCCATCGTGCATTATTTTCGGTAAAATAACATGACTTTGAGTAAAATGTTGATTTTTTCTTTTTATTCTACCTTGATTACAACATAGTCATTTCAAGGTGTGTGTTTCTATTTATCTTTATAGAGGTCTTGTTGCCTTTAGGCAGCGTCATTTAGCCGTGTTAATTTCGGTTCCCTCTCCGAGAGGCAGGCGCAGATCTTGTTTGCCTTATTATCTCCTATGTCATTACTGTTGTAGGTATGGACATCCCTACCACATGCTCGAGTCTTTCCTCCGCAAGTGGAAGCACTTGTGTCCGAACCCTCCACGAGCGCCGCCGTGGTGCTGCTCGACGAACCGGCTCCCATGCACGGCGTCGGAACCAGCACCGGCCTCGCCGGAGAAGGAATTCCTTCGTTGGAGCCAGGCATGGAATTGGAGCCGGAGGTCGTAGTGGAGATGCCCGTGTTGGAGTCGGCACGTGGCGCAGTGGAATTGGAAGCAGGAGCCGCGACCTTTGTGGAAGGCAAAGCACGTTTGCGTTGTCTCGCTACACTCTTCACGCTGTATCGGCGCACGGACGAAGTGGAATTGGCGGAAGACACGCCGCAGATTGCGCCTGTCATGGGCCCCACTGCGCCGCATTCGCTCGGTGAGTCCTGGATCATTCTTTGTTTTCTGCTTAACCTTCCGGAAGGCGCGCATTTTATTGAATTGAAAAGGGCTTTATTTGTTATTTACAATATGGTTACATTATAGAATAGTTTTGGCGGGGCTGAGGGTCCGTTAGCCCGTGATTTGGCTCTGCAGTTGCCGTGGGCTGCGCTTGCAATATCCTTGTATTCACTTGTCAGTTACACCTTCCGCACTTTCAGTCATATTCGTTTACGATCTAGTAATATATTCTAACGTTGACGAAATAAAATAAAGTTCAATTTATGTAATTTACCCTAAATATAAATATAATAGAATTAAAATTTTTCAGCTACTGGTGTCATCGTTAAGCACCATTGGGAACTACGGATAACCAATGGTCAGGACAAGGAACATATTTACATATTCTTACGTATTTACACATATGTACAGAGTTACACAATACTCTATCTCTAAGTATTATACATATTTACATATTACACATCATTACATATTTACAAATAACTTTTTCGTTTCTTTATTTTACTTTTTCATTTCTTACAATCATCTTTTTTCATTTCATCATCCACCAGAATTAAGGGATCTGTAACAGAATTAAGGAAGGTCGGCAGAATTCTTTTATCTCTCTTTCCTCTAACTGTATTGAAGAAATTTCCAAGGAGTTGCACTACCGATGGTCGATTATCCCTCATGACTTCGATACCTAACATTACATCTCGCGGACTATCCCCAAAGTTTCCTTCCCGTAGCCAAAGTTTTCTAGATCGTTCAGTTGCAACGCACTGTAACAAGAAATGTATCCAGTCTTAATATTCTTCGCAGAGTGGTCAAATATGATTCAGTAGAATTCTCGATTTTCTTAGTTTCCAACCCCTAAGTCTGAACCATGAGTAACCTGCCCTCGCGGCTTTATTTAGCCAGTCAATGTATGGCTTCCTCCCCCCATTGACCTGCAACTACTACCTGAACTATTAGTGAACGTTTTTCTAATCTATTTATTAGAGTTATCTGTCTTTCGTGATTATGTAATGCCAATTTTACTTCACTCAAATCTGCTCTCTAATGGTCTATGTATAATTCTTTGTCCCACATGTTACAGAGGTTTAGACTTAATAAAAGTGTTTTTATCTTTCCCCTCCAACCTCTTTGTGTATTTTCTTCGAAACAATGTTTCACAATTTCATCCCTATAATCATTCTTGATTTCTAACCAGTATTTAAGCGCTCTTAATTTCAAAATTATATCTAGTGAATATTCTCCAAACTCCCATCTTACTCCGCAGTTTGCAGTGCTTCTCGGAAGGCCGAAAACCTCTTTTAAATATACATTCTGTAATGGACGAAAAATGGAGTTGTTAGTGCTTCCCCAAATTTCGACCCCTTGTGCAATCACAGGTATAACTAATGAACTGAACATCATGTTTGTGATATTTCGGGTACTTTAATTGCAGATTTCCGTATTTCGTTCAAAGCGAATATTCCCTTACGTTTGGCTAACTCTTTATGTTTATACCACTTCAAGTTCATAGATATATTAACTCCTTGGTAAGTGCAGTTTTTAGTCTCGCGAGTGAACGCGTGCCGCACTGAATGTGGTCAATGCAGAATTCAATCGTATTCCGAATTCCTAAATTCAAAAATAATTGATTCTATAAATCACACTCAAATATTATGTACATTATATTCAAGCAACTTTCATCACCAATTTTGATTGTTATAAAAAAAATTAATCCACTTTCAAGCAACTTTCATCACCAAATTTGATTTTTATAAAAGAAATTAAGTGACATGAATTTTGAAAACAAACCGTGGAATATCCAGAACTTAAAACAAACGAATTGGGAACAGTGAATAGCAGTAGTCTCAAAACAATATGAACGCGTTGCATGTTAAGTTGTGTACACTCAACTTCACAATAAAATCGAATTAATTGGTGACTTAAAAACTTACTTTAGCAACAAGAATAAGCTGAGAATTGAGCTGAAAATAAACAAAATAGTCCGTATTTTGTTCATTGCGTAATAAAACAGTTCAAAAAATAATCTTTTACAGTACAAATCTTGAAAGATTAACTTTTTTATAGATTTAAAACTGAAAAATGATAATAAAGACAAGTAACAAATAAAATATGGTGTAGACTCATTTGTAACAAATCTAACACGAAACTTGAGTAAGATTGATAAGCATGTTGTGAGATAATGTTGTGAAATAAAGTGAGAAAGAATATGTAAGCAATATTTACTTATCAAAAAATGTTCGACACGATACAAAATGCTGTAAACTCAAAAATTAATAAAACTAGCAAAAAATAAATAAAAACGTTGAAAATATGTTCATATCACACAAACAATTTCTTTCGTGCAACAAATCACGAATAACCGAAAAGTTTATCTAAACTGTCTCGTTTAACCCTTCTTTTTTGCATGTGCACAGCAAATATTGGTTATTGATGTAAAATACAGTGCAGTAGCTATTGATATGAAATACAAGAGTGAATAAAAAGTAATGATCAACATATTTTTCCTGCAGCAGAAAAATACTGCTAAAGGCAAGAGGAGGCATAGAATACTCAAGGCTACTCGAATTATAACGAAGAAGAAAGAGAATATGAATCGGTTGTAGAAAATTTTCATTGAGCGCGTGGTGCAGTTTATAATCTTAGTATTATATTAATTTTCATATATTCTTTGCCGCGAGACAGTAAATAAAAATCTGGTGTTTGAAACTGATTCTTTTGGATTATGAAAAAATAATTTTTGCTGTATTGGATAATACAATACCTGATGTCTTCTCATTATCCATGCCACATTAGAAACTCCACACCGTAAATGAGATTATCCAATGTATCAACTAATTCATCTTAAGCATACTAATTTATAGCTTCTCCATACACTATTTTACCGCTTAATCCTCTTCATACCGTTACAAGACATATAGCTGCAATTGGTCAACAAATTATATTATTGATACTGCGCTTCTATGGTTATGTGTAATTTTATCAGACTTCCCACTCGGATACGATGTAATCAAAGGGGTTTGTACTACGGAAACCCAATCGTTGCATGCTAGTATTTCATGGACGTGAAATGCCAGTATATTCCAAAGGGTCGATTTACATGTTCAGAAATTCTCTGCTCGATTACATAATTTAGTAGCCTGCCCTGAAAGCATATCGTTTATGTGGCCCGATGATATACTACGATGTTCATGGTTATACAGTTTCAGTGTCTTTTGTTCCTTATCCAACTTAATGAAATGTGTATTTAAAGCTGAGCTTTCTTGTACAAAGAAAGAAGATTCTTCCGTAATTCTGCCTGAAAATTGATTGAGGAAAATTGAGACATATTGTTGTTGGAAGAATTTATTTATTTAGAACATATTAAAATGATCCGTCGTCAATGGCATGTATAACAGTTCAATCTGTTTAAAAATATTTATCCCCGAAACCGTACAAAGTTTGTTATATGCAAATTCTAATACAGTAAGCCCATTCATATCAACCACGCTGAACTCTTTGCAATATCCTCATTTACTAAATCCAAAGAACGCGTCTCAAAAATTTAGTTCTTAATATTTTGTTGTATCTTAAAGTCGGTGCGACAACGGAAACATTGTTTAGCAATCTATAGTCAGAACTTCGATAAATTATATTTAAACTTCGATAAAAACATTTAAATCTGTGATACTTACTGGTCTTCATGTTATAATATGGATTATATTAACAACAACAAAATGTATAACAGCGCTAATATTTTTAATTCTCTTTCCATGACTATTCCGTTTTACCGCCGAAATTATAATACCGTGAGGAAACGTATCAAGTATATCGATCCTTACCTTCTTCAGATGAAAACTCGGGTCATTGGACCATCTCTACCTAAAGGTACGTTTACACTTGTATTCATGTATGAGCGACTTGTATGAGATACAGATATCTCAGCGTTTTGAAGGTTTGCGATTTGTATGAGCCCAGACACTTCTACCTCATAAAAGTATACGGCTGCGTTTACTCTTCACGATTTGTATCAGGGAATTCTTGTTGTAACGCGAGGGAAGAACACAAACAGATATACTAATCTACTAAAGAAAAAGAAAGACCTAAACTTTACTAGCTAATATATATGCATGTCTCAACACTTAACATTACAGGAGTCGATAGTCTATGAGAAAGACGTGTGACAATAATATAACGTACCCAACTGGATTGTAAACAAATATGGCTCAGGGCATGCTGGTCATAGGTTCTGCGCATGCTCATACGCGTTTGCGACTAGTATTAGCGACATGTATATCCTGAATGAAGCTCACACATAATGTGTCGGGATTTGTCTGAGAACCTCTCACGCGACTTGTCAACGAGTAACTACATAGCACTAGTTCATACAAATTGGCATGAGACTCATACATTTATACAATTGTAAGAGTGCATAAAGAAAAATGCGGGTTGGATACCGCACCACGGATAAGATGGTATGGATTGCTTCGCTTGTAGTCCAGTCAAATGCCAGTACGGTAACTGATATTCCCTGAAAACACATAATATTATTAACTTCATATGGTCGTGGGGCGTACGTGTGTACACGCGGCTTGAATTCCATCACGAAAAATCAAAGTAAAGGGTAAACGTTTAAGGTATCTTATCCGTCAGAGCGACTAGGCTTAATTCCCCCCAAAATAATTCAAAAGATGGTTTGAACAATTCTCTATCCAGTCGCGAAGTATTCTCATACCCTTACGGTGCCAAATGTTGAATTATGTAACTTAAAATTATTATGGGCGTATATGGAGAATCTTTCGCTGGCTTATCTTCGTTTAATATTCTGTCAAAAGTACCGGCTTAACATAGCGAAAGAAACGTACTAAAAAATAGCAAATGGAAATAAGAACGCAAAAAAAAATTCTTACGTAACAGGTCATTTACAAGATTAATACACCAAAAATTGTGGAAAAAAACTGTTCTAACTTAAATGGTAGACGCATCACATGACTGAAGACAATGCGACCTTTGTCAAAGAAAGAGTCAAACGACAATAAAAATTTATTATCAAGGTTTAAAATCACAAAATAATTGTCCTCGATCGATAGTAAAAATCAGAAGAATGAAATATTAATTAATACGAACTACTTTGGTGAATATTTCCAAGTTTCGTGAATAGTTGGCAACTTGACGGGAATATAATACTTTAAGAATTGCAACTGTGTGATCATAGCTAGAGGAGAAGGGAGAAACATTGTAAATGTGAGGGTATTTGGTGTCAGTCAAATGCCATGGAAAAGAAGTAAAGGGGAAAGTACGGATGATGGGAAGGGAGTGAGAGGGGAGGAAAGGGGACGTGAGATGACTGAGAGCCACTTGTGGCTTTGAGCGCTCTCTAGCTGCCAGCCTCTTCCCCCACCTCGTTTCCCCATCGCCCATTCCCCATTGCTTGCACCCCATCATCGCCACTCACAGCCAAGGGCCCAATTACTCTTCTTACGGGACTCGCTCTCCAACTGTCCTTGTCGCCGCAGAGTCTCCTTTTGGCACCAAGGCGGCGAAAGAAGAATGCATTATCTCACGGAAGATGAAATATTACACAATTGAAATAGTTTGAATAAAATTGTATCACAAAAATATATGCCACATGCTGAGAAAGTAATTTGAGTATTTTGGTGTTTTTGCCAAAAGCGGTACAGTTTTGTGATTCATTGAAAGTTTGTACACGAGAATTTTATGCGGTTTATTGTTTGAAATTTTATTACGCATATTTTTTTAAAATATTAAACCTAACTAATCATTTTAAAAAGATTTCTTATATCTAATGACATATTATTTATATCAAGTGGCAAAGATTATAATGTAGTAATTAATGATTAACATGTAACTACACATCACACAATTCGAGGCACTGCATCCAAGTCAAGATATCAAAATAAGGAACTACAACCATATACAAGGCATATATTTTTGTGATACAATTTTATTCAAACTATTTCAATTGTGTAATATTTCATCTTCCGTGAGATAATGCATTCTTCTTTCGCCGCCTTGGTGCCAAAAGGAGACTCTGCGGCGACAAGGACAGTTGGAGAGCGAGTCCCGTAAGAAGAGTAATTGGGCCCTTGGCTGTGAGTGGCGATGATGGGGTGCAAGCAATGGGGAATGGGCGATNTTTGAAAATGATGAATGCTTAGAAATGCGAAAAAATACTTGTATCACTCCAGCTTTAATATTTTACAAAAAAATTAATATTCCTTAAAACGAAGGATATTGAAATTTTTATTCTTACCTAATTCGCGTAATAAAAAAACTTTTTTTTAGGAATTTTAGTAACTTTTACCAATAAGAGTTACTAGACAAGTAATCATTTTAATTTCTTTGAAATCATGGAGTTGATTTTTACAAATAAAATAATAGTTTATGTGCGTTAGTCTCAAGATTCACAAATAACTGCTTGGGATTACTGTTCTCTTCGAAATACCCAAGTTCAGTCCTATGTAGAGCCGCATACTGTTGTGATATTTCAGAAGTGACACAACATAGTAATGATATATTCTGAAATATCGTAATCAATATTCTGAAATATGGTAATGAAGTAGAATGTTAGTTAAATTAACAAATCAAACAAATCGAGTAAACCTTACACTCACAAAACAAAAACACACATTTTAAATCGAATCGCTAACATAAATTTCAAGGTTACTCACGTCAGCTGCTATCTGCTTCTACTTCAGGTCTCGACAAGGTTCTTGACAATTCATTACACTCGAACACTGCTGTTTAATAAAAGAGCCTCTATCAGCCTCATTACTGCGCGTAATGAAATTATATCTCTACCGTTAAAACAGGATAGGAATTAACAGCTTTCACTAGGATCCAGTTAACAAGGTTATTCAATGTATTTGAAAATTTGAACATTCTGTTAATTACATATTAGGCATTTCATGATTACGTTTCCTACGTTATTACATTATGATTTATTTAATTTTAAGAGAATTTTACTGACTAAAATCGATAAATAAATGCTAGAAAATACGAGTTATTTGTCTTTTACGTCTAAGTAAAAAATAATCATGCTTCTAACTAATATGTAAAGAGAGTTTTCAAACTTTGTTATGGAACTTTTATGGAATATACAAAATTCAATTGTGTATTTAGGATAATTATTTCATGGAATGTTTTCGAAAGTACGTTTTAAGGCACAAGAAAAATTCTTTGTGTGCTTTTTATGGCATTATGCGGTGACAACTTTGTGAAATAGTGTCATACAATTATCTACCCCAAACGTATGGATCATATCTCACAACCTAGTTGAAAAAGAATTTCTTGTTTTCATACTTATGACCATTTTTTATATTTATTCTCATTTTAAACAAGCGAATGATACCATCTCTTTATAACTAGAAATATATAGAATTGTTGTGTTCTTTTATAGCACAATAAATGTATTGATCCAAATATCTTAATCGAATTAATGTGGAAGAACATTAGATATTGAACATTTTGTAGTCGTCCCTTTCTATCGCTGTTGACTGATATATTGCTGGTGGGGGATGTGTCAAGGATGAACTAATCCGACATCAGAACAAATACGGTGGTTTTACGACGGGTACGTGAACCGAGAACAGTAACAACATTCTTATCGAACACATTTACATCCTTCACGCATAGAATTAGAAATTTAAAGTAAAAAATTCTGAAATTTCTTCAAAATGCAATATGTTGCATGGTAGAGCATAATATCACTGCTAGAATCTCCTCATTCAACCGCGAAACCGCCGTGATTCCTGAAGTAAGTGAAGTAAGTGGGGGAGCTAACGGTGATGGACTTAATAAACATAAACGGCACGGTCGTATTTGTATTTCCAGTAGTTCCACATTAAAATTGAACTAACATTATATAAATTGTAGAAATAATGTTGTTTCCTATATTCATGAATTAGTATATATATATATATATATATATATATATATATATATATATATATATATATATATATATATATATATNGCAGGATCAATCTTTCACTTTAAACACTTTCACTTTATTCGTTCCGGCCAGCTAAGGACCACGAATGACGAGTACCAGTAAGGTTCAGTTTTTGTGTCAGTTTGCTCATCGTAATTTTTACCGAGATCGTCTAGATAGGATCCAGACTGCTGTATCCGAGCATTACTACTGCGGTTGTTAGTCGTAGAGGGCAGACTTTTCATACATCCCAGCTATTTAAACTGACACATGGAAATGAAAATACTTTTTAAATTTATTGTAAAGAAACTTTATCCTCATCACTTATTACTTCAGGATGTTTATAAGGCCGGAATTACACGGTGATATTTCTATGTCATATCTATGACGATATACGATAAGATATACGATAAAAAAATATGACCGTGTAATGCTCAAGCTTTGATCATAGTTCAACTATGACCATATATCTATGACATAGGTTCTTATTGAAAAAAACCTTTGATAGGATATCATAGACAGTTCAAAGAAACATAACCGTGTAATACCGGCCTAAGGGAAAAAAATCTCCATACTCCATGAGCAAGAGTGGGAATAGAACACTTATTCATTTTGTTTCTGTATATCTGAGTCGTCATGACAACGCCTGTATTATTGTCGGAGTAGCGTCAGCCGCATAGGCCATCCTCCAAAGCCCCCTGAACACCTCGCTTCCCCCTGCGCAACGCCCACTCGATGGCTCTCCTGTTTAAGCGAGCGGGTCTAAGCACCTCTTGATGGCGACTCTAGTGCAGAGGGGGCTTCAATGACCCCGTGGCGTTTAATACGAGAGCTCCGGTTACAATCCCTTCCCTCTGTCATAGTTAAAGAGTACTCCACTGAGACAAAAAGCCAATTAGTATTTGGTGCAAAAAGGACATTCGATTTGTACAAGTGTTTGGTAATTACGTCGTAGCCATTCGGGATTAATTTAGCTCTGCTCGTTCCACGGATTAGAAGCGACAGTTCGAAGGGCGATTGGTCAGTTCAAGTGAGAAACGCTTTGTTGCACCGCTCTCTGAATGTAAGAGCAACTGTTGAGAAATTTTTTGTTTCCTTTCTTTCGAAGAAATTATCAGGGACTTGATTACATAAAAAACCGTTTAAAAATGATTACAGAAAATTACAGATTTTTTTTTTCAATTTCATCATCATTATATTTTTCTAACTAATTCCCGAGAAGATTATTAAAATTGCGTCTATAACAGAAAGTCATAACAAACCTCCAAAAATAAGTTTTAATTTTTGATGTGTGGAATATATTCACAAAATTGTCTAGAAAATGGCCTAAGAATACGAGGGAAAGAAGTTAAACAAATCGCTATTTTCAGTTCGTAATTACTCAAAAGTAAATCTATTTCATTAAAAATTTTACGTGACTTTTTTTCATAAAATATCAGAATCTATCTACTGAGCATTGAACTTTACATGTATGGCAAAAGCTAAACTCGAGGTCAACAAGTGTTCTCTATGTCTCCAGCAGAATGCAGAGAGATTGGCACCACTGAAACAAACTAAACTTTTCTAATGAAAAGCTACCATAACTCTGTAGAGGAAACTGGAAGAATTATTGATCAGTTTTCCATTTCTACATGTCCCACTGCGTGGTGGTTGTAAGTTGAATGGTTCACAGTTATTTTTTGCTGACCAGACAATGTTAATTAAAAAACTAGTTCGTAAATTTCTGTATGCCCGCTTGAAGTAAAACATTTTTACTGTTCCCTAAAAATTTTTTTTTCAGAAATTGATATGAAATTACCATTTAAAGGCTTAAATTTAAATAAATAACAAAATAATAATTTAAATAAGGAATTTTATAATAATAGCTTCATGTTTAAACATTGGTAAAATTTTTGTAGTAGTTTTATATTGTTCCTTTTCTCTAGTATATAATAAAAATTACGTATTTGAAAATTGTAGTAACGTAGGAAGGTTAGTTGAAATTGCGACAAGGACGTTACATCATCTAATTGAGACCGTTGAAACACACACACACACACACACACCCCTCCACTTGTACAATTTCCATTGCGGCCTTGAAAAGTTTATACCAAGGTGGTTAAAATGTAATTAAAAATTTACTCTTCTTAAAACGTCGTTCTAAATATTGAAATTCAATTATGATAGTTGACGAGAATAATGTCAATTCATCGATGTTAATCTCAAACTCATTGGGAAAGTGCCATCTCAGGAACTGCTGTGAGTTTTCATCATCAGCTAATGATTTATGAGTTTTGTGTTTAGCAAGAAAAATCACAAGTTATTGATGTATGAAATAACAAAGAAGAATCTAGAACTCAATATGAAGATCACTGAGCGCGCTAAGGTGTCATCGAGAAATGTAACGATGTCATATATATATATATATATATNTATATATATATAAAAGAGAGAAGCGATAAGGACGTCACATCTTCTAATTGGGACCGTTGAAACGACGCGCGCACACACCCCTCCACCTGTGTGACAGGAAGAGTCAGGTGACATCCATGTTCGATCCCTTGCAAGGAGACATGGTTATTCTTTACATATTTACACCGTCGACGTTGACATTGTGCTTTTCATTACCCTCGATACTTTTGCATGAATATCACTGTAAGTGTTTAATTTCCTTGAAGTCTTTATTGAATGACCAGCAACAAAAAGAAACATTGATAGTTTAAAACGATAAATAATCATTATACAGAGCTCAAATGTATGATTTTCATTCCCTTTCAGAACAATAACTGAATTAGGAACTAAAAATTCATTCTTTAGCGTTTCGACCCGTGGCGTAGTAACGCGCTCGCCTTCTACCTCTGGGGACGCCGGTTCAAACCCGGTCCGATCCAAGTAGAATCCGAGGTGGTGGAAGGTGTTCGCGACAGGTTTTCTCCGGGTTCTCCCGTTTCCCCTGCCTATCATTCCACCACAATATTCACTCATAATCATTCATCCCCATTTCATTTCATAATCACCGCTTCAGGGGAGGTGCGGCAGGAAGGGCATCCGGCACCCTAGTATTCCCCAGACAAATAAAAACGAAACATCATATATCCATACCCATTCGCCGACCCCCCATGAAGTGGGAAAACATTCATTCAGGAGCATTCGTGTCACATTCTCGATGTGTTCTTTCAAATTTACATTTGAAGTATGATAATATTAATCATTTGAAGTTGAACAGATTCACTCCCGGGTAGCGATGAAAATTACCACTATGCTATGATAACGTGTTCTGTAATTTCGTGACGCATGGTGATCGGTGATAAATGTCCTATTACTTTAATATCCCATTATATCGCTCTGTCAACTCGCAGCTACAGCGCTGAGCTTCGTCTTCACGTTCCGAAATAGTAACAAATATTGTATTGTTACATTATATTTTCACTTTAGTCATATAGTTTTGTAGCTAACTGTACATTTCACACTTTGCCACATTATTTACAACGTCGGTTACAACGTAAAATGACCACAGTAGCTATTTCGTTCTTTTACGACCACCCAGAACCGAGAAAACGTCCTTGTAATAATTTGATAAGAATTTTTTTTAATTTTTCACCAGATCAGTTGAAAACTCAGTAAACTGTTAAACGATAAATATTTAGTTAATACCAAAATTTACTTGTGTCCAGACTAGTGGTTTTTAAGTAATGAATTTTCAAAGTCGGCGCTCTGATTGAAAGAGAGGGAAAACCGGCACTTCTATATTTATTTCTGCAAACAAATTGAAATGGGGTGCAATAAAATATTTAAACTCGCGTATCAAAACTTTTTCCCACGACAGTATTCTGTTTCTTACCATTTTTAATTCACTTTTCAATTTACCTTAAAATATCTATAATTATGAGCGAACTATTTATTCAAAATACACAATTATACAGATTTTCACTCGTGTAATTTAGTCATATTATAAATCACATTAAAAATATTAGTTTCTTTAATTTCGCTAAATAATAATTGAACAACAGCAGCTATTATGTTCAAACTTGATTCCTCCTCCATTAAACAGAAGGTATCTTAAGGGTAAAGTTGGGAGTCGGGGTGTGACATCATCGTGGTCATTGATACTGCATCGCTTTCCATCTGCTGGATACTAGTGATAGAATTGCACTCACTCTTAAAAGTTTACGGTCAGATTAGAGAACGTAATCTTTTATATATTTTTCATATTATGTAATTTATGATTCATAGAATTAATTGATGCCACGTCAATTTTTTACTATTCTTTAGTGTACCTCATCAACCGAGATGCGAGTGCAAATAGTACCTACGACTGAGCTGTAACTATGGAGTGTTTTAGTTCTTCCAAGATAAAACCATTTATTTCGCCACCCCTTTTGTTGATCAAGGACGACAAGGTGAATTGGGACGTAGGTTCCCAAGGGGCGAGCCTTACCTCCAGAGCCAAATTGCCTCGCGACACAGAACCCTTGTCAGGTTGGTGGGATGGTTGCTGTCAATGTTCTTATCTTAACGCGTCGCTAACAAGGTGCTATGATGTATTACAGTTCTCTCTGACCCTGACCTGAAGGTCCACTAAGAAACGATACATCGATTTATATCGCTGCCCCTGTCACCTCGCCACAACGTCGAGTCGGCCGCCAATAACGCTGCAGTCGCTTTTAATGGGAAACAGTTGAATTACGAATTATGATAGTCATTTTGTGCACGAACGAGAAGATTGTTACATGATTAAGAGAAGGGGATCGAGTCATAAGAGTTCTATCAAGAGATAAAAGACATTAATTAAAAATGTCATGGGTTACTCTTTCTTATAAAAATTGTTTCATTATGAATCACCGCCACCTGTGGTTTTGTTAAAAATACTTAATACATTAACAAACGCTTTACTCGTAGAAATGGGAGGTCGGTTTCCTTCAATTTCTATCAGTACTACACACATTCAAAGATCATATATGAGTTATAAACGAAGTTGAGAACAAGTTTTATTCACGACGATTTCAACAATCGTCAATTGCTTGTTGAGACCTTACAGATACTGCATAGGAACCATATTCGTAAAAATAAATTTCATAGTTTTACCCTACGTACATTATTTAATTTCTACTATAATGAGAGGTAAATATTTTGATACTGGAAACATCAGTTGCTAATTATAATAATTGTGTCTCGTATGACGCCACTATCTAAATCATTTCGTCCGCTATTTCGTGCTTTCTCATTTTCTCTTACCACAAGAATATTCGTTACAATGTGATGTACGAAATTTTTGAATCATAATTCTTTAGCTTGTCATAGTTAGAATGCTACTAATAAAAAGTCTTAATAAGATAACATCTTTTAAAAAGTATTGTAAATTTTAAAACATACCGATTAGGTGTATTATTTTTGTTTCCAAAGATCATCATGAAAAGAGTCTTACAAGTATTTAGAAATTCTTTGCTAGTCAATTTAAATGGACCTGTAAGTTGTGCTTACTATACTTCATTTTACCTCCTGTTCATAGCTTTTCATCGTCGCTCCAAACAAATATTTGCACATAATTCTGAATGGCGTTTGACATCTACCCTATAGCCAAATCAAAGTTTATTGGTAAAAACAAAAATAAAAACCCTGAACATAATACCCAAACCTCAACATACATGGGTGCAAGCGCATAAAACACATGGAGCATTAACAATCGTCCAATAAGCCTTTTATAAACAAATTTGTTTCGTCAGGATGACCGTGGAGGCAGGGTAAGTGCCTCGGTGCTAATGTTATAATAAAATTAACTAAACAAACAAGAACGAGAGTTGGACGAATGGAAACGATGATGATAAAAAAAAGCGCAGAGTAAAACAAAAGGGTCAGGACACAAAGAGAGGCCTCCGGTAATTTAAATACACTGCTATGCGTAATTTAATTGGTTCCGCGAGTGGCCTCCGGGCGCAGCGTCTCGTGTCCGTGGATGCATGGAGACGGGAGCAGGAAACAAAAGGATGGTGATGTCGCTGAGAGGAACATGACCAACATGATCGAGTATCTCGAGTGAGTTTTGATATTTCATTGGAAAGTATTTGAGCACGATTAATTAGACGGTACTTGAGAACTCCTTCGTTTCGAATCAAAGTATAACTGAAACATCAAATACAACGAGTGATTTTTTATTTTAAACATACATTTTGATTCTATTCAAAGATATCATTTCTTACAAGAAATAATAAATAAGTAGATTAAAATAAATTGATGATAGAAACGGCAATATGTTTCTAAACGTCGAATATGCGCCATACGTATATATTAGTGTCTTCCAGTAATATCCAGGTAACATATGTTTGACAAATTGTCTCGTTTTATTCTAAAATGATGTTTGTTTTTTTGCAAAGTTTCAGTCAAATTAGTCTAAATTATTCAAAAATGTAAATTCTTCTGGAGTAGTGAAAACTCTATAACGTACTCTACGTCTAAACTCTAAAAGAACAGTAATAACAGTTATGTATACGTTTAATAGGAATAAACAAGTAACTTCAATACAAATTTTCTATTTAAAGCAAAATTACAAATACGTGACTACATAGTAAAGAATTTATATTAACAGGGTGAAATAATAAAAACTCTGGGAACTTAAAGTAATCAGGCAATTATTTTTTCTTATTTCTGCCTGGTAAAATCATCATTAATATTTTAAATTTTTTATGTAAAATCATAGTGTTTAATCTTCGCAATGAAACATTTTAATTGCACATTATATGTAAGTGAAATTCCAAGTTTATAAGAGAAAAAGTTTTTGGAATCTTTAAACGGCCTACACTCAAAAAACCAGAAAGTGTATGTATATTTACCTGGATATTATATTAAGCAGGTCATTTTGAGAAATTCATCATTCATATTTATCAACGTATCACATATGTCTTGTACAGAAAAATTACGTTGGATATTCACGTAAGGTTTGCTTCAAAACTAGCAGTGATAAAAGCATATTTTTAATTGCGTTTTAATTCAGTACAAAGAACATTATTAATGTAGAATACAGAGGAAATAGTTATAGTTAAAACAACACAAAGAATACTTAAAATGTTTTTTGTTCTAACGAAATAATATATGCATTCTAATTAAGCCTCTTTTTTTACTTTCTTTTTTAAATGCGACATTAAATTTTTCAACGTTAAATTATAACTATTTGAATTACACCTGCGACGATGTCAAATCACCAAACAATCCAACAAAGGAAATCGACATAATTAAAGCCAATTCTAAAAATAAGAGACATAATAATAGTAACTTAATTTTCGCTAATGATTGCGCCTGGACCAGTTTATATGATCCTATTTAACGGACGTTCCGCCTCCTTAAGTCCTGAATAAACTCAAAACTCTCGTTCCGAGATTTTCTAATTTGCGCGACCAGCTCAAACAGTTGAGTAGCATAGAATGCAAACGTTGGAAACAGCAGCGACGCGGCAGAGAGCGCTGGGCAGGTGCTCTGTGGACGGAACCCGCTCTACTTATCGCACCACCGCCGGAAAATAACCATGGACGACTAACTTTCAACAACTGCTGTGCAATCGTACCGCGACTCTGTATTCCGTCCGCCTCTTGCTTGAATAACCAACACGTTTTTTATCAGAATATGAACGATTGAGTAAGAGGATGCAGAGGCGCTCGAAGTCAACTAATTTGTGATAGAGATATTTTCCACATAATTCTAAAGCGATGATTTCTCGAATTCACTATCAAAGTGTTAAGTGTATTCTTTCGAGTGAAAGAGAAATTGTATCATTTTCAGTCGAAGATTTATTTTCACTTGAAAAAAAAACAGCCAAAATTGTCTTTGTTTATTATATATGCCTGAATTAAACGGTCACAGACATCAAACCGGACCCCAAACAATATGAAAAATTCGTGGAAACCATTAAATTATGCTCTAGAAGATTCATCCCTATAGGATGCATGATAAATTACATACCAGGCCTTAATCAAGAAACCATTGGCTTACTGAAAGAATACTTTACCCTCTTTGAAGAAAACACCTTTAGTCAAGAAACTTTGGCAAAAGCTAAACAAGTGACTTGTTCCATATCCGAGTCAACTTTTTTTTCTTTTCGTGGTGTTTTAAGACTCGTTAACGTCAAGGTCATCAGAGCCCTTTATCTAAATCAAGATGAGAACAATGGATAAATATCATGGAGGAAACTAATATGGGGAGAAGCAGTCAAACAGCATGGAGACTCTTACGAAGGCTGACAAACGATTCCTCCAATTTCCCGACTCACGCAAATGTCAAGACAGAACAAATTGCTAACCAGATGTTAAAAAGTGGAAAGACCATCAGAGCCCAGAAATGTAAAAAGAAAAACATGCAGAGATATACAACAAGAAATCAGCCACCTCTCTAAATCAATAACCCTTGATGAACTAAACAGGCCAATAAAAGAATGGAAAATCAGCTGGCCTCGATCACATTAGAGTTGAACAAAACAAAACGTTCGGGAAGATGACAAAAAAGTGGCTGGTGGACCTCATGAACAAATGTATGCAGACAAATAATGTACCAAAACTGTGGAGGAAAACACGAATTGTAGCCATAATAAAACCAGGAAAGGAGAAAAACGACCTTAGGAACTACAGACCCTCCTCGCTTCTCTGCCATCTTTATATAGTCTTTGAGAGGATTCTGCTCCACAGACTCGCTGACGTTATCAAACCTGGTCTAATATCTCAGCAAGCTGGCTTCCGTGCTGGTAAAAGCTGTACAGCCCAGATCCTGAAGTTATCACAACATATAAGGGATGGCTTTGAAAAAAAAGAAATTAATGGAACCGTTTTATTGTTCTTTCTGCGACATACGACACCGTTAACCATAGCTCACTGCTAGACAAGTTATACCATCGAACTCAAGATTCAAATTTTACCCGAATAGTGGAAAATTTACTGTGGAACAAAAGATTCTTTGCAGAATTCCAGGGACGTAAATGCCAGTGGAAGATTCATAAAAATGGGCTTCCCCAGGGTATTGTGCTGGCTCTAATGCTTTTCAAGGTGTACACCAATGACAAGCCATTACCAAAAGGGACGGAAAATTTTATTTACGCAGACGATCCCGCTATCACTGTCCAAGCCGGTCATTTTGAAACAATCGAAGAGAAGCTCTCAAGCGCGCTAAAGGAACTCTCTAAGTACTACGAAGAGAATCAACTTAGACCAAATCCTTCAAAGACCCAAGTACGCGCCTTCCATCTGAAGGACATATATGCCTCCCGAAAACTACATGTTGAATGAGATGGCACACTGTTGCAGCACTACTCAACACCAAAATATTTAGGAGTTACTCTGGATCGAGCCCTCACTTATAAAACACATTGCCAGGTCACCAAAGTTGCTGTCCGAAACAATATCACACGAAAACGTACTGGAACAACATGGGGTACACAGGCGTCAATACTTAAGACAAGTAGTTTAGCCTTGTGCTACTCTGTCGTAGAATATGCCTGCCCGGTGTCGTACACGCCAAGCTTGTAGATATTGCTTTAAACGAGATTTGTCGCCTTATAACAGGTTACTTGAGACCAACTCCGCTGGATATACTGTACTGCTTGGCCAGCATAGCGCCACCTGATATCCGCCGAGAGGTGGCTGCCAGGAATGAAAAACATAGGCAATAACATCAATAGTCCACCCCCTATACGGGCAGCAGCCAGTTCCTCACCGCCTGAGATCTATGAAGAGTTTCCTCCACGTGAAAGATGACCTTACCGAGTCAGTTACAGACGACACTAAAAATTTGGCGATCACGTAATAACCATTGGATATTGCCATCTTAGGACCTTCCACCCGCGCATGAAGAGGACTGGCCGACCTGGAAATCCATTAACAGACTACGAACGGGCGTCACCAGGTCGAGAGTGAATAGAGAGAAATGGGACTTTCCCTTCGAAACTTCAGCGAGGAGCAAAGCAATGCCCACCTACTTTAGTGCCTACATACTCCAGCAGTGTGCAGTGTGCAGGACTTGATGGAAGCTACTGCAAATACCCGTGACGTGGCCAGATTCTTGTCTAAACATGTATGAACATTGCGTATACTTGAGTGTTGTTCCTTTCTTCTTCTTCTTTTTCTTTTTATGTGTTAGATGCTTCTGGCACGATTGTAATGTAATAAACCTGAGTTACGAAGCGTATTAATAATAATTCTATATTTGTTAAATTAGAACGAATTCTCAGTAGAATTAATAATTTCAATCTTACAAGAATATAATATTTTAATCTAATAAAAATATACGACCTTTCGTGTCAGATTAGTAACTCTTTCGCATAAAATTATTATATTTACAAATATATTGAAATGTTTTTAAAACAATTATCCGTAAAATAAGAGTTTTCTAAATATGCGGTAAAATAATGACAACGAGTATCGAATAGAAAGTTTCCTTGAAATTGAAACATTGTTATTCCAATTAGACTTAAATACAAAAAATATTTATTATCAGATTAAATTTTGTGTTCAATCAAATCAAGTTGAAATGCCGTCACCCTCACTCTTGCCGCTCTTCGTACCAATCGTTACTTCGTTACCTGGAGATGGGCCGAGGGTTGTTCAATATCCGTTTGCGCTCCTTGCCTATGGGAGTAGTTTGGGGATATCTGTCCAGCACGATTCAAATGGATCAGTAAATGAGAGCAGTCTTAGAATTTAACTCGTGTTAGTGTTTAAACAATATGTCAAATGAAACTACTCCAACCAGCCAGTATTACCGCTGGTTAGACATAGATGAAACAAGTCACAGTAATTCAAAAAAATTTGTGATAAAACACTTAAGAAACTGAAAGAATTTCCAACAATTATTACACATTATAAGCAAATTCTCTTTCGTTTGTAATGCTCGGTTTCGATTGAAATTATGTAAAAAGATGTTTTAAAATAAGATAAAAGTAATAATGTGCATGTGGTGAATGTACACAGTAGGCCTTACACCAAGAATACTATATACAGAATGTTACTGCAAAATACATTCCTACATTATGCAAAGAAATTGTAGCGACCCGTTCGCGACATATCCTAACTTAAGGAACAGAGATTAGCGAGGATACTGCAGCTCGACGGTAGTGGCTCAGTGGTAACGTCTTCGGACGGTCATCTGTGCAGACTGAATGAGTGAGAGCGGTGACGAGTTCGATCCCCGTTCGAGAAACGATGTAGAGTGAAGCATGTCTTTACTCTTTAACCGACGTATGTCGGATCGTTGTTTCTATATGACGAACCTCTCTGGAATGGTGGGTGGTCAAGGGTGATATCCTGCAAGATTTCGGTCCTGTGATGCATATCGGGTCCTCCAATCGAGGGTGCCGTTCACCGATTCATAAGATGTAGGCTACTCACGTTAGACAATTGTCATAGACGAATGTAAACCCTTAACATTGCATTTTTCGTATTTTTATAGTGAATTTTGCAGTGGTATTTAAAAAGCGTCACAGCCAGATACTAATAAAACAATTTTAGAAATATTTAGTCGAATGTCATTCTAAAGATTCCTTATCTCATTGACCAGTTGTAGAGAGTGTAGTTGATTTTAGAATAATTTAATTTAAGAGAGAACCGTTTCGGGTGGGGGTATAATGCGGAATTTCTCATATTTTCGAAAAATACTGCTCACAGTTTCTCAGAGATTTTTCAATCTACTGGAGTTGATCGCATGATTGTGACGTGTCTCCCACCCTTTCTCCCTTGACAATCAATAAGACGCGAGTATCGAGGACTACTTGGCGACGAAGAGGCTATAAGAATTTGTGGTGACGGTTCTCCCTTAAATTAAGGTCTCTAACCTGTTACAGCCATTCCGTCAAGAGCTCACGCTTTTTCATTCTTCTGTCCATAGATTTTGCATGCCGGACGAGTGCTCAGCTGCCTGCGGTGTTGAGTCTCGCCCTCTTGCTTGTCTTCGCTGCTAGATAGCGTGGTGGCCTCAAACATTGAGTTCCTGTCTCCATCGCCACGTCACCACCACTTTCTCCACCGCCATCTCACTCGCCACCTCCCTCGCCACTGCGCAATCATGCGAACGCGCAGGTGGGCAGACGAGTTCACAGGCTGACGCAACGCACGTCGCCGCCATCTTGTGCAAGCCATCTTTGTGGCGTGTGAGTGACAATGACGGTCAGGAAGCGAGTTTACGCTCGCTTCGCCATCATGAACAATTTATGTCTCCCCCTCTCTCCCTACTTTCCCTCTCATAATATAAACAAACGTTTGCGTACGAGACAACCGGAAGAAGAGGGAGAAGATGGAGTATTTAATAGTGGATTGAAAATAAATAAATAAAACTTTGTAGAAGACAGTCGGAAGTTTATTAGTTATTTTCAGTGAACTTTATTAGTTATTTTCAGAGAATTGTGTAGCTAATGAAATAAAACCACACAAACATGAAGAAGTATAGACGTTTGAAGCAGCGTTTTATAATGAATGAATTCGAGTAAAAGCGCGTGCGAAAGATTGAAACAAAAAGTAGAAGGACCCAAAACAATGTTTAGTGTTGGGCTTCCAATAGTCTGAGTTGTAGATATACAAATCATTCAGAAAACGGTATTGATACAATCAACAGATTGTTTTCTGATATTAAAATCATTGTGAATTGAAAGTGGGGTTCGTCTTGAAATAACTCAAAATTTTAAAAAAATCAAAGAAAGAGATGCTATTTGTACAAGTTTAGATATATGCTCAAAGGATGTTCAATTGAATGTAAGGAGATTATGAATTGAGGTTTGAAGTCCTGTGTTTCATCAATGTAAATATATATGCTGTTTATGTAAAATACTTGTCTTGTATATTCGGGGTATTAGAAAAATTTGAAAAAAATAGCAAATTACAACTGTTACGAGGTAGAGATTAGTTTTTTGTTCACAGATCGCTATAATCATGTGGTGTTTGTCAACCAGCAAGGACAACCTACAATGTATTCTTCTCCCGTCCGGATGTTGAAAGGAAGCTTAGTCAGAATGAAAGGAAGAAAAAAATCTTTTTGCCTCAGAATAAATGTAACATGGAATGTAATGATACAGCTCATTTAAACTATGGTCAACAAATAAGAATGATCGTCAAAGTGTGGTTGATTACTCCCTTATTTGTTTGTATGTGTGTGCTCGCATGGCGTATTAGACACTTTGAAATTATCCATGCATAATCTATACTTCGTCAGTTACAATAAAATATACTCGGAGTGTATGAATTTGTTTTCTTCTTCGAATCCCTCATGTAACCACATTATCCCTGTAATCCTGAACCATAGATACCATTATAAAAAGACTATTTTAAGTTTATTATCTTGTCGATGGATTTAGGTAAAATTAATCAATTATTCAAATTCCGATTTTCAATTATTTTAATACGCAAGATAAAGTGAGTATGGTATAACTAATACCATACTTTCCTGTAGTAAATCAAGCTTATTAAACACGTTCATTTATATGTTATTCAAAATCCATTCATGAACCTAATTTAAGCGAAATTTCAGAGTACCTCCGATTACCTTCAAAGATGGGTAAGTCAAAATGTAAGGGTTACTGACGAACAAATACAAACACATCGAAAAAAATTTCAATCATTATTACAAAATTAGCGAAAAGTACACTCGTGCGAGGTAACGGACTAACTGACTAACTGACTG
Source organism: Laupala kohalensis (assembly GCA_002313205.1). Taxonomy (NCBI): domain Eukaryota; kingdom Metazoa; phylum Arthropoda; class Insecta; order Orthoptera; family Trigonidiidae; genus Laupala; species Laupala kohalensis. Next base: position 379,388 of record NNCF01133714.1, read on the forward strand.
ACTCGCGCGAAAGACTAGGAGTAAAACCTTTCTAATTACATAACACGCTTAAATTGCCATTCCTAAATACAAAGCTGAAGAGAATTTTGAGTGATATAAAATATAAATAAATTTATTGTCAAAAAACAGTACAAACTGCGTATGACCACGTGGAGAAAAAAAACAACTAATTTACTGTCCAGAAGCAAGCAAGGGACCATCCCATCAATTCCGATCAAGAGCCCTAAGGCAGAGGCGGATTCAAAAAATTCAGCAAAAGTTCCTAGATAAGATAAAAAGTTGGCTGCGAGTTATAATACTAATAGAATGTCAATATGTTTGTAATTTTAAGCAAAAAATTACATGTACAAGTCATTATCGAACTATAGATTATTCTGAGTATAGTGTTTAACAGAGAATATTTGGAACAGAGAATAAAGAAAAAGGTAATATTTGTTTTTACCCTTCAAATTCTTAATCCATTTTGGTTGTAACTTAACAACGAAATCGGTCACCAAATGTTTTTTTATAAGGAGTATGGGCTAGAGCAGATGATGTCCCTGGTTTTATACACCTATTCGAAGTTTTTGTATTTGGTAAAGGTGGCAGAATCTCTGAGGGTCGAAACAAAGTGCTTTGAAGACTTTTAGATGAAAAAGGAGCAGGTTCAACTGAAATAGTACATGACTGGGGATCGTCAGGTTCAAGTCTTTCGGTCAAACAGCACGCAATAAAATCTTCATTGGAAACATTTATATTCAATCGGAATATTTCAGTAGTTTAAAAGCCATTTAATGCTATATCCCCACGTTCAACTTTTAGATGAGCTCGGCCAAACATCTCCATCATGTCATACACAGTCAAGGGACTTGTGCTGTCCACTGAAAAGGTTCTCACGTACTCACTGTAATAAGATGTCAATGAACCATGATGGTCTTGTCTAGTATTTGGATCTCATATGAGTGGTGGGGTGGTAAGCAAACAATAGTGACATGACTGGCCCATGCCATATTGATCAGCTTGTGTGTTGCATGCCCATCAAAAACAAGCAGCACAGGTGATTCAGTTGAAGGTTTAGTAGTAGCAATGAAATACGTGAACCATTGGGTGAAAAAATTTGTCTGTGCCCATCCAGAAGTGTAAGAGGAAGCTATGGACCCAGGTGGGGCAACCCTTGTAAGCTGTTCATTCATATTTTTTCTGAAAAACAAAAGACCGGAGATGGTGCAAAACCACCCCTTGCTCCCATGCAAGTGATAATTGTCACGAAAGAATCTCTTTTAGCTGATGTAAGGGACCCAATTTGCTTTTTTTTTCTTGAAGACCAACAACATGTGAAAGTTTGCTCTGAACTTCTGATATGCCCGTTTCATCCACGTTGCACACACGATTAGCACGATAGTTGTGCTCCTTGAAAACATCTTCCATCAGGTCAACAAATTTGCAGATGTCAGCTTCTTCGAATCCACGAGCTCTTGCAAACGAAGTGCCCAATACCTTACGGATGCACAGCTGGGAATGTCGTTTCATAAATGCAGAAGACCAATCCTTTCCTGCCCTGCTATTCTGCCCAAAAGGGTGGGGTACATTATTTCGGATCGCTAGTTGAAACGCTACAGTCCAAATGTTTCGTTAGCCTGCAGAACATGTCTTCCATTTGAATCACGTGTTCTACCAAATCTGGTTCCAGTTCTTTGGAAAAGTTGGCTTTCGTCTAAAGGTGGTTAACGCTACTGCCTTGTTATCGTTCTGTTTAATGTTAACCAAGCGAAATAATGTTGCTCAGGGGACGCTGAACTCCTTTGCTTCCCTCGTACAGTCGATCTTCTTCTCCCGAACAACGGTGATAAACTGTGCCATTGTTTTCGGGACCCAAAGCTTCCGTTTCTTTCCGCCATGGACCATTTGTTTTGGAATATCTAAAAATAAAAGCATTACTGTAAGTTAATATTGTCTTTTCTAAAAGCTAATTATATTACTAGGAGTAGTAATCATTTTGTCGGGTTATTAGAATAGTGTGATTTCTTATCTGGTATTATCAAATACTGGAATTTTATAAAACCCGACTATTGAAAAAAAATTACTTACTGTTTTATTAAAATTAGTCGGCACACAAAAATGACAATTACATATAAATCCGTATTATTTGGGTGTATATTAGGCGTAGTTTCAATGTAAAATAATCACTTATAATAATGAATAAACAGCATTGAAATCTCCTGAAACTCCCAAAAGCAGAAAAACAATTGTATTTATTCAATGCTCCCTACCTGTCGGCAAATGAGTGACACATTCAGTGGGGCACTCTGAGACTGTCCTGAAGTAGTTAATGCTAATGCCACTTGAGATCAGCACCTAACAGAGAAAAACTTAACCTGGATTTTCACGACTGTACCATAACACCGAAGTTTCTACTTACTTCAGGAATGGTTAGATGACGTGACCGAATCTTTTAGGAATATTTCTTTTATCATAAAATGAGGTGCTTTATAATTATATTCCAAGGATTTTTTCTTTATTCTTCATGTTCGGAATATGAAGAAATGTTTACAGAAATGAATAATATCAAGGAGAGAAGAAATAGTTATGAGGTATCTAGCTTAGTCAATCCGACAACATCCATAATATTGAAAATCTGAAACAGGGTTCCTCAATAGAAATGGGGTAATCGCGGTTGGGAAAGGTTTTCAAACATGGATGAGTTTTCCCATATTTTATTTAATGTTAAGTTATTTGCGTTTTATATTTTACGTGTTCCCTGAATACGTGTTCTTCCTATATTCTTCCGCCCCAGGCGGTCTGACTCAAATGTGTCCCATTCTATAGTTTCTTTATTGAGTATTGTATGACTATGCAGGAAGGTAGAAGAGCAGACCTGGTGACATGGACTTCGCCATAAGCCTTAAAATATGTAAATAAAGAACACTCGTCATTAACATAAATTATTTTATAATTCTTCTCATTTTGGGCGGATTTCACTCAATTTCATTGATGATCTCCAATATTGGTCCTCTTATTCAGTAACGGTGTACACGATAAACATCCCTTTGAGGTACAATTTGGAGGGGAGACTCTCGAGCACGTCTTTGCAACGCCTTGTATTTATCTACCTTGTGTGATCTCACTCTTCTCCAACTATTTGACCTCTCCTCGACATGACTAGACTTGTACCCCTCCATTTCCAGTATATATCCGCGCCTTGTAGACACTTTCTCGCTCATGTGAGCCTATGTGCACCACAACGTACATGCCAGTTTGTCGCCATAACCCAAATGTGTCCCATTTTATGATTTCTTTTTAAGCATTGTATGACTATGCAGTTCATTGCGCCAAATGTCTGTAAAATGTGTATTTTTTCTACATTTCAGCAACGTACGTGTAGGACAGTAGACCAATGATGGATAGGTTGCTCTCATCGCATGGATACCATCAGTCCTGGAAATTATCAATGAATTAGCATGTCGTGTAGTGTACCATAAGTTTATTGTAACTACATTTGTGCGTGTTTCTCGTTGCTGATAATAAAGAGAAACTAAGGCTCAATCCCTTCGTGTTATTGTTATACCTTTCATCTTCCTGTCCTGAGTAGGGATATCCTTACAATTCTCTCCAAATGACTTCCCAGCTAATCCACTTTTGCACTAGAAACTATGGTAGAAGGAGAAAGTCCAGTAGAAGGAGAAAGTGCCCTTTGCATTCCTTTAACACTTACACCTATATAGATTATTAACCAGCTGAAGGGAAGGTACAGTCTCTTTGAAAAAAAAGGTAAGTAAGAACACTTCTGTGTAGTGTAGTACAATCATGAAAGGATACTGAGATAAATAGTAATGTTGTGGCTGCTTAGTGGTACACGAAAGCTATGCCCTAAAAATTACATTTTAAATACCATTAGAATGTTGTTAACAAAGTAAACTTACATACACCTCGTAGTCAATTATCATGTCTTCACAAAGAACAGCAGTAGTAGTAGAAGCGAATAAGGCATTGCAGCTGAACGGTCAGCATAGAAAGAATATGTCAATCATACAAGGGAGAGAAGGACGGTTCGTATCCCGACGCGTCCAAGATTATAAGCAGTGAGAATTTGAAATTGTGGTCGAGAAGCATCGTGGTATCGATGTTAACAAACCAATTTTTCAATTGTGACTGTGGCACAATCCAATGAGTCATGGGCGCAGTACCGCCTGGTACGACTCACGACCACAAAAGNGACTGTGGCACAATCCAATGAGTCATGGGCGCAGTACCGCCTGGTACGACTCACGACCACAAAAGCCAGTGCTTTTAATTAAATGTTATCAGTTTTAGTTATTTCGTTCACAACCCTGCTAATAGATCGCGCGAGAGTGAACGGTTTAGTAAGATGTAATGATAACAGAACGCACTTTCTGACATAAAAAAGGGAGATAAATCCTACTT
>NNCF01133715.1:11930-23794 GCA_002313205.1 Laupala kohalensis
TTGGTAAAATAACGAACTCAATATATCCAAATCAATGTCCTCCAATTATATCCACCCACGTACCCAATTCTATGGTCACTTCCGAAATTAACGCCAGTGAAGTCATGAGAATCATCAGCTCATTAAAAAACAAATTTTCAACAGGCGTAGATGATATACCTGAGTTTATTGTTAAATCTTCGTCCCACGCTATATTAAATCCACTCGTAAATATTTTTAGTAATTCTTTATCTGAAGGGGTGTTTCCCAACATATTTAAGACTGCTAAAGTGAAACCTTTACAAAAGAAAGGAAACAAACTTAATATTGGAAATTAGCGACCAATATCTCCACTACCCACTTTCTCAAAAATCCTAGAATAATTGTTCTATAAGCGTCTTCTAGATTTTTTATCAAAAAATAACATTCTCTCTGACGATCAACATGGTTTTAGGAAATCCTTGTCCACTACAAGCGCCATATTTTCCTTCTTAAACGATGTTACCACATCTCTTGACCGTGGAGAAAAACCTCAGGGTGTTTTTCTTGATTTTTCCAAAGTATTCCATGTCATCGATCACGAAATTCTCCTTTCCAAATTGCATCCTTAAGGCATTCGTGGACTTCCACCTCATAGGCAAACTTCTTATTTAAAAGATAGATATCAACAGGTCGAAATATTCTATACTAAAAATAGAATAGTTGAGCGTTGTCTTTCAGAACAAAGCCACTTACTTGCGGAGTACACAAAGGATCCATTTATGGGCCTGTACTCTATTTATTGTATGTGAACGACATGTCATCATACACATCAGATTGTAAAATGATTCTTTTTGCTGATGACACTAATTTACTGTGTAAGCACGCCAATGATCAAAACTTTTGTCTAACCTTTCGACTCGGTTCCATGCAAATCGTCTCATTGTAGTGTCTATGTCAATTCACAAAACAGTGTCTGTGTCAATTCACAATAGTAATACAAAATCTTTACCCCAGGTTTGTGTTCCTTTAAACTGAACACAATTAAAACCTGTTACGAATACATAATTCTTAGGTCTCTATATTCAAGACAACCTCAAATGGAATCGTCACGTTGACAATCCTTATTCCCAATTAAGCAAATTGTGTTACGCATTCCAAAACTTAGCTAACGCAGTTAGTCCACGTATTTCCCGTTGCGTATATTTTGCAAACGTGTACTCCCATTTACGTTACGGCATTTTCTTCTGGGGTAATTCTGGTTAGTGTATTTAAACTTTCAGAATTCAGAAGAGGATAGTTCGGATAATTTGTAAATTGAAACGGTCTTGTTTCTTAAGACCGAATTACTGAAGCGCCACCCTTGCTTTATACGAAACAGTCTCGTTCTCGAACACAATACTCGCAATAGGAATAATATTCATCGGCCTAGAGGTTCAACCACTCTTTGCCAAAAGGGACCATATCATATGGCAATCGTTCTATGTAATCCCCTCCCCAACAATATAAAGGATATTACTAAATTGAATCTCTTCAAATCGGCAATTAAAAGCTACCTCCAGCACCAGTGCTTCTACACTGTAAAAGAGTTTATTGATTTTAATAAAAGTTTAATTCGTCTTGTATTTTATCACGCCATTGCTGTAGTACTTCGGGTAGAGATGGATTTCTTATACAGGTTCTCTAGGCTTTGTCTAGGGGCGTGTTTAATGTAACAATAAATCGTAAATTTTCTGGGTTTCTTTTCCACACTTATGATTTTTTAATACTATACCCAGAATAATCTTTGGATAGATAATAACTTGTACATGTAAATTTACAAACATATTTGCGTAAAATTACAAACATATTGACATTATATATGTATTATAACTCGCAGCTACCTTTTTATCTTATCTAGGAACTTTTGCTGAAATTTTTGAATCCGCCTCTGCCTTAGGGCCCTTGATCGGAATTGATGGGATGGTCCCTTGCTTGCTTCCGGAGAGTAAATTAGTTTAATGTTCTCCACGTGGGTCATACGCAGTCTGTACTGCGTTTTGACAATAAATTCATAAAAAAAATTAAAACCTGACATCACTTATACAAATACATAATTCGTGTGAGCACTACAGCATCCGCTCCCAGCTTAGTCGCAGAACCGAAGTGATCGATAGGCAAAGTGAAACTAAAGCAGCTCTGTAAAACTTCTGAAGACGTTACTTCCGCTGACGTCTCTTATCTTAAGCAGATGTCAGTCACTTCACTCGGCGGAGCGAATTCATCAGAAGTAGGGAATAAACGTCCACCCTCGCTCAATAATTGACGAAGACGTGGTAACCTGATGAAATTGTAGGCTCTTTTTGAATGAAAATTTACTTTTCACAAGGGAACCTCGAACTAACCCACCAAACTGGTAGCCAGCCACGGTCTCTCTCCTAGACGGACCGCTTAAGAAGGGACCTACCGTACTCCATGTTGTTATGGGTCACTCTGTTTTTCATCATACCTGGATACAATTTTGCATCAGACCCGAACAAACACATCAGAAACATCATGGCGAAAGTCATCAGAAAGAAAAACGGTTAGAAGAAACCTAATACTTTTGTTCCGAAATATATGCTACAAAATAGATTGTGCAAATAACATTGAATTGGAATCCATTGGCACAGGGACGCGCACTCGTTACGTAGACCTTACGGTTTCGATTCCAGGAGGGGCGGAATTTTTGTAAACTTTAGTGTCCAAGATCATATAAGGCTGTGACGATTGAAAAGCCAACCCTTCTTCTTCTATCCACCTCCCACTCCTCCTAGAATCAATAACTGTCATTCATACTATCAACTACTACTAACACTTGCTCGTGGGTCAAGTTGTTGGTAATAAACCCAGTTAAGCCTGTCTCNGTTGTTGGTAATAAACCCAGTTAAGCGGTCCACATATTAACAATAGCCATAATCCTACCTCCTATCGCCTCATGTAGAGAAGTTTCGGTAGCACGCTACATTTCCCATTTTTGCAGTGCTAAAATAAAAAAATGGCATTGAACTGATTCTCGCTGAAAACATCGCAAATTGTCTTTATTCATTTTCTTGTTATTTACAAAGAACTGACGCCTATACAATGTGAGTAAACGATTCCGTATTCTAAATATGAAAACTATTTTCCATATCTAGGGGGATTCGAAAGAGATTATTTATAAGGAAATATTTATTACTCAACGAAAGAGTGGTTTTTAAAGTTATAGTACTTGTAAATGGGAAATGTAACGTGTTTTTGGAGCATTTCTACATGGGGTGATAGGAGGTACGAGGGTCATATTTGTAGAGGGACCGGTTATCAGGGTTTACAACGAAATTACATTTACATAATATTAGTACGATATTTATAGGTCTGTTAAAAAAAATCTGAATATTTATTTTGCTTTTAAAAAATTTCAAATAATAGACAGTAATAAGTTCCTCTAGCAACTTTGGGAATAAATAGAGTACTGGAAGACGTCCTTAAATATAGAGACCACGCCTTAATTCCAGTTACATTTTTCACGCTAATAATGCCGTGTTCGCATTTTATTATTTTTCGATTCTCTTTTCTGCGGCTCTAAAGATACGTTTCTTTACTTACACAAGACTTTGGTGCCAGTGATCTTTATCACGAAGAACATTAAGACTTAATTCACACATGCAGTCCTTGGGTGATTTTAATGCTCTTCTTGCGATTAATTATTTTTTAAATTTATTTTAATTTTACAGTTTAAGACGCTCAACGTACGCAAGGTTCCCGTGGCCCCCAACGCTTTGGTGGAAACTTTCTTCTTACGGGACATCGCTCTCATTATGTTTCATCAAATCGAAACCATGCAACTATTTTTATTCCAGGATTATTATCGTAACTTATGGAGCACTTACGATTTTATTCTCTCTTTCCTCGTATTGGCGTGTGTCGGTTATTATATGATTAGAAGAGTATTTGTACAGAAAATGGTGTTCCTGATCGAGAAGACCACTGAAGATAACGTCATAAGTCTCAGTTTCTAGACACGATATTCGTCTGCTGTTGCGGTTTCCTACAGTGAGACTTGTAAACCTAATATTGCATCCAAAATGTTTCAGAAACTTGGAACTGACTCTTGTCACTGGAATTAGATGCTCTCATCTTTGTGATTATTAGTAATAGTCACGGAAGTTACGATATTTGCGCATCTCGCTCTACGCAATGAGTTCCACGCATTCCGCTCCGCGTTCTCCGGTTACATGTCACATACGCTGACGATGTCGTTCTGGTCTCGGACAACGTAGAAGTTGAACTTCAATACTTAGCAATGATGGCAAAATTGATAAAAATGTTTCTCACAGAACTACAACTGGATGGATGAAGTGGCGACAACTCACAGGCGTTATGTGCCACAGAAAAATTCCGCATATAATCAAAGGGCATTAGTACAAGACAGCCATTAGACCTTCTGTTCTGTACGGGTCAGAATGTTGGGCGACGAACAAGCAGCACCTACATAAAGTGCATACAACAGAAATGCGCATTCGACGCTGGTCAGCAAATGTCACACTACAAGACAAAATCCGAAATGAGTACCTAGGAGGAAGTTTTAAGGTTGCCCCGATAGTCTATAAGATTAAAGAGAATCGCGAACGGTGGTATGGTCATATGCAAAGATACCCGGACAATCATATGGTGAAGCTTGCCTTAGACTATTTGCAAAATGGACAATACGGACAACGAAGGCCGACCTCAAGTAAATGGGAACAGGTCTAGCAGGAAGAAGAAGTTCTCCGGTTACATGACGACGACCGACATGTTGTTCGGCGTGAGATTCTCCCAGTTCGTCCATCGACAAACACGACTCGTGAAGCTGTTCTATTCCGCGAACGGGGTCATGACAAATGAACTGAGTTAAATGTATGTTAAAATACATTATCTTTATTTATTTTTTTGTTTGTTTTTGCTTTTTGTGAAGACAAAGTATTTTCTAATTTTCATAGTTGCAATAATGGTGGGTTTATTGTGCAGTAAAACCTCGTTATATCGGACAAATATGAGCTAAAATACGAAAGTTGTCGGTGAGCCTTATATCCTCAATAATAATAATATTAATAATATTAACTGTGTCAGGAAAAGCAAGGAAATATGAGGACCTCGAAATTGATATCAAAAATATGTAGAAGCTAGGCAAGATTGAAATTATCCCCTTAGTGATATCTGTCGAAGATATTTTATCGAAGAGATTTAAGAAGAATTTGGAAGATTTAGAAAAAAAGAAGAATATCATGAAGGTCGCACAGAAAGCTGTCCTCCTGCAAACGAGGCACATTGTCCGAAAGGTTTTGAATTAAATAATAACTCATCTTGCTAGACAGGATAAATTTCCTTTCCGTATCAATAAAAAACTAATCCCAATATTATCTATGGGATAGGTGAATAATTTCAGTTTCTACTGGGAAGGAATCCATAAGAGATAATAATAATAATAATTATTATTATTATTATTATTATAATGATCATTAGTTATAGGCGAAGTCTTTTATGATAAGCTACTAGTTTAGGGTAAACAAATTTTATTAACTTTAGTTATTGTGAATATGAAAAAATTTCCATATTTTTAACTATATTAATTGAGGGTAACAGAATCCCCGAGAAACTTGGATCCTGGAAGTACACGTTGTAAATAATGGTTTCATTTCTTCACTAATTCTCTTTGAAGAGAAATTACACGCACAAGGTGGGAGTCACAAACGGTTGTCACATCTCATGTATTGCTCCACAATAATAACTATGATGAAGGATAAGAGTTTTGGTACAACGTCGTATGAACTCGTATTTCCTAAGTTGGTTGTCAGGGTAACGTCAAAATGTTTTCAATTTATGATGATGTGTCGAAAGAGGCATACGTAATACGACGCAACAAATCCATGGAATCAATGAAAGGTGTATATCAGACTCAGAAGGTAGCCCTAGTGATCACGTTACCAGGTGATCATTCTGCCTAGTTCTTAACTGCCTTTAATCGGATATCCGAATTATCAAGTTAAACCTACGTAAGTAAGAGATGGGTGACTATCTCTTCTTAAAATATTTTTTTAATCATTCCAAACCATAGAGTTGTGTATAGGAATTCTTTTTTTCAGATATTGGAAGAAGTTAGCGAATATTTATCAGCCACAAAATATTTGTGATACCTTTGAGAAAATAAAAAGATGTCGTTCTCTATTAAAGGAATGGGCCTTGTTACTTGCATGAGGTTCATAGGATTGTTGAACGAACGAGAAACAGTATGGGGTCGTTGGTTGAACCGTCTTCACGGGATTTTCTTCTTGAATTATCTTCTGACAGTTCCGATGTTGATAACTTCTCTTTCAGAAGAGGAAGAAATCGATTTGATGAAAGTGACGACTGTTATCGGAATAATCGCACAGTTCGTAACAACAGCGATGAAACAAATCTATCTACTTATCCATGAGAATAAAGTATTGACCATCACCCGCGTTCTACTCTCTGGCCTGCATTCCAAAGTCCATAGCTCTGAACGACAGCAAAAAATATATATCAAGGGAAAGGTTACATTAAAGAGACTCGTCCGAGTGTTGGTGATTTGGTCCACAACTTCTCTTAGCATATGCATCGCTCTACCCTATATCATGAGTTTCTTAACGGCAGAGAAATCTCTCACTTTACCTACCAGTCACTTCCTAGATGTATCATCACGCCCTTGGTACGATTTGGAATAATTCGTCTTCACTGTGATGTCTCTTACGAGTGTCCTCATGGTTGTCACTGTGAATGTGTTTATATCTGCTTCTCTTCTTCTGATATCGACGGAACTCAAAGTATTGAATCTGTCATGACAGTGTGGCAACGCGCACACGAATCGCTGAACTTGAAAGAGGAATTCAATTTCATGGAAGCTGTGATGATCGGAGACAATGACCTCGAGCAAGATGAGCCACGCGAAGAAAACAAGTTTCTTTTTGAAGAAGAGGAAGAAGAAGAAGGGAAAGAAGAGAATGGTGAAGCAGGAGGAGAAGGAAGCGGGAGAAAAAAAGATCGAATTTCTTCTGAGAAAATTGGAGCCGAGGCGCAGCGCTGTCTGAAGGAGTCTATCATCCATCATGTGAATGTTCTCAGGTAAAACATTTTAATCCATATTGTAGTTTCACAACTATATTGACACTTTTCCAGAAAAGTCAAATTTATCCATGCCTTTATTCGTGTTGCCGTATGAGATACAGCACTTGGCGCGCATTCCACGGAGTGTGTGGGAAACGTGAGCGAAGCGTGCTCTTTTAGGTGACGGAGTGTAAGGGAAGCGGAAATTCAAACACCGGAACACCTTTAAATTTAAGCACTTGAAATCTTGTTGAAACGATCTTATCTTATTTTATAATTGTCGAATTATAACAACACGCAAAACATTTGTTTTTCTTTTCAGTGCATTGTCAAAATTGTCAAGTAAATTAAAAGAATTTGTTTCGTATTTTTCCCATTTATTTTACTTCTATTTATTTTAGTCGACGTAAATCGGAAAACGTTTATCCAAAGAGATATATGTTTTAACTATTAGTCAATATTGATAGTCAACTGGTTCATTCGTTGTCTACCAAATAACTCATAAATGACGCATTTCTGAGACTAACTTGATCTTACTTAATATTAGTACATTGTGCATCATATAGGTGTATAACATTTTAAATAACGTGAACGGTTTAACGTATGACAAATCAAAATACTTTATTTTTAATTTTTAACGAGTATAACATACTGGTCCTACTTTTAGTGGTGTTATATGTATTTTATGAAAAATTACACGAGGCTTCAGGATTCTTTTTTCTGTGTCAAGTACTATTTTAGCATTTTGCGGGAGGCTTTAACCTCAAATTTTGAGCTGATGACAATGTCGTGAACAGCTGCCTGCACGCGAGTAAATTTCAAGGATTTGTTTCGTAGTGGTTGGCACTTTGCTGAAATAGCCATACTGAATATTTTATGCAAAGTATCGTGTCTTTGAGTGCAGTGGATACTGAATAAATTCAAAAACAGCTTCTTTTTTTCAATTTTGTAATTTTTACTTTAACATAATTATTTAGTGATATGTGACAGAAAACAGAACAATAAGAAAAATACCACGACATACGATGTACCGCACTATTGCACATTATTACGTTAAATGCATTACATGAACCGTACCACTAGTTTACAATGTTTCTGATAGGTAGCACAAGGAAAAATAAATGATTTGTAGCTATTCCAGGATTTACCTGTACTGTGTGGTCATTTCATTTTAAACAAACGTATATGTAATGTAATATTATACACACGTAATGTTATCTTACCCTCCCAGGGAAAACCACTGTAACGAAGCACTGTCCGTGCGGTTGGCGAGGGGTTGCGCGTAGCATCAAAGCTGAGAGCTATGCCGGCAGTAGTGTAACTACCAGTAGCGCCACCCAAGCCGGACAGGTTTCAGCTGAGGTACCAGACGATGTGTGTTTTACAACGATCTATCTTTCCCAACCAATTACGCTTCCTTACTACCTGCTGCCTTGAAGGAGGGGGAGGGATCCCCAAAGGCTAAGGAAAGGAAAATCCCGACTGAAAACCAAGGGGTAGGAAGACCTCTGTAGGTGTGGTTAAACCAACCCCCCTAAGGAAAGAAACCCTGATTACAAAGACCGGTCCTTCTGGAAGGGGTTTGAGCGTAGAGTTGCCGGCCCCATCTTGGAAAAAAGCATTGTCACGAACCCTAACGATAGGCCTCGGAATCTGAATCAACCCTTTCTAAGACGACATGGCAATGAAACACGGATAAAGAATAAAGGAAAATGGAAATTGGGAACCTTATACGTAAGATCTATGATGCAACCAAGAAAGATGATGGAGGCGGCGGGGGCAACCAAGGACTACAACTATGATCTCATTGCCCTTCAGGAAATACGATGGATTGGAAACGGCAAAGTAGATAAAAAGGACTTCACACTTTACTCTTCAGGACCTAATAAACACGACTATATGGAACTGGTTCCATTGTACAGGGAAAAATCAGGAAAAGTGTAAAACGTTTTTTACCACTGGGAGATAGGCTCTGTAAAATTATATTAAAAGGAAGGTTCTGAAATATTACAATATTTTCTGTACATGCTCCAACAGAAGAGAAGACAGTTAATGAGAAAGAGCCTTTCTATGATAATCTGGAGAAAGAATGCAATAAAGTACCCAAACACCACATGATATTATTAATGGGAGACTTCAATGCAAAAATTGGCAAGGATCAAAATGCATCTAATCTAGGAGGGAAATATTCTCTTCACACGGAAACTAGTGACAATGGAAAAATGCTGATCAATTTAGCTATGCCAACAAATTTAGTGATAATGGGCACATTCTTAGAAGATTAAGACATACGTAAACATACATGGAAAATACCAGGAAGAACATCATACAATCAAATAGGCCATGTTTTGGTCAATAGACAACACTTTCCATAAAAGATGTCAGCTAGGGAACCGAATTGTGAATCGGATCATTACCTTGTTGAAACTATTGTGAGAGAGAAACTATCAGTAGCTCGAAAAGAACTAGGAAAAAGAAGAACTAAGTGGAAAATGGAACTATTTATGAAGAAAGGTTCCATTGAAAGTTATAAGAAAGCAATTGATGAAAGATAGAAATCTCTTAGATTGCGGTGAACCTCACCGCCAGGTAACAGATTAATCATGTTACGTCGAATGAAAATGGGAGACGGGACCGGGGTTCGAACCCGGGACCTTGAGCTCTGCGCGCTCATGGTCTTTGGGTTTCACAAGTTGAATGAGAATTGTAGACGGGCCCGGGTGGCGAACGGGATGGCGCAGTCGTTAGGCGCATATATATTTACACTCAGGCAAATAATGGAGAAATGTTATGAATTCAACATTGATTTGCACATACTGTTTGTAGACTACAAACGAGCCTTTGATAAAATCAAATGGGATCAACTTTTTAGTGTATTAATAAAAGAAGGAATGTCAAATAAACTGATCAAACTAATACAAACCACTATGATTGGCTCGCATTGTAAGGTATGTGTTGAAGGGAGAATAAGTGAAACAATTAGTATAACATCAGATGTTAAACAAGGTGACTGTCTATCTGCTACTCTTTATAACATTGCTCTCCATAGTGTAGTTGAAGAACTGAATTTTAGGGGTAATATCATTTACAAATTTAAACAAATTCTTGCATCGGGCTGTAATGCTTTGGAGGAAGAAGAAGAAGAATGTTATCTTATTTTGATCTTTTCTAAGTAATTGTCTCAGAAAGAGACACTTTTTTGACGATAAATACAGAAAATTAAGAGAAAATTCTAGTGGCGCACAAGAAAACTACAACGTAACCTACTACCTACACTTAGCAAAAATAATTAATTAAGCTGTGTAATGACAACTCTCCCAGCTCTCTATTTTAATCAAAACAAATTCTAAAGCAATTCAAGAGTTTAGTGAAGAGCCGTTTTGGGAGGTTTTATTTCATCCTTACATTCCTGTAAATTCGAAAGAGGTTTAAATATTACAACAATACTTGGTATTTTTTAAGACTATATGATGGATATCCCTCCACCAAATGTTATCAAAATCTGAGATGATCTTTAGAAATCTATGAAAACAGTGATTTGACATTGAATGGCCTATGATGTTCTATGAGGAAGTGTTGCCAACGCGAGCACATTATATTAAGAAGAATTCAGTGGCAGAAGTCTGTCTCCTGAGGCTGCGACCGCGGCGTGCTCTACCTGAGCACGGCGTGCGCTGATGAGTGCTTTCATTGTCATTATTGTTCTACTGCCATTTTCCATAATTGTGGCACCGAAATAAGGGTATAGGAATAAAAACAGTTTTTGATTAAAGTAATGAGTCATGTTTTCATGTTTCGCGTCTCAAAATGATAGGAACTTTTCAAAGAATATTTACGACACATAATAATAATAATAATAAAAGAAAAATGTACATTGTATAAGATCATATGTGATGCAGATGTGGATGCTACGCCATTACATCTTAATATGTATAATTTTGAAAGCAAATGCGACTCAGTTGACCTTAGAATTCAACAATGGAAACGTAAATCGATTCATGGTACTCATCCTTGTCATCTGGAAAACTCACAAGTCTACAAGGAAACATCTAATTTGTGGTTGAAGAAAGGAAATCTCTACGGAGAGACAGTTGGCTTCATGATGGCCATACAGGATAGAGTGATAAACACAAANGAAGACCTCCCAGATGACAAATGTAGAGTGTGCCATAGAACTTCGGAAACCATAGAACACCTTATGGGAGCATGCACAGCCTTGGCAAACTCGGAATATCTCAAGACTCATTACAATGTTGAAAGAGTAGTCTTCAAAGCGCATCTCCCCAACCTTGGAATAAAAGATCATATTAACATTCCATATTACCAATACGACCCCCCACCAGTTCTTGAGAATGCTAATGTGAAAATCTACTGTGACCGTGAAATTAGAACAGACCACACAGTCGCTGCTAATAGACCGGATATCACCCTTCACTTCAAGCAAAAAGAAGAAGTTTTTCTTATTGACATTTCTATCCCACTATCCCACAATCTACAGACAGCGTATCAAACCAAGATTGCAAAATATGGTGAACTCGCGTTTGAAATCAAGAGGCTGTGGAAAGTAAAAAAAGTACAGATCTTGCCCATTGTAATAACAACGACTGTACTGGTACCAAATAACACGCTAAGAAACACTAAACTTCTCAAAATTCCTGATTCCATATCCCTATTCCAAAAGTCAGTCATCCTGGATACCTGCCACACTATCAGAAAAACCCTCAATGAATAGGGCCGAGGACTTGAGATTATCTCCGTCCTTCCCCCCCTCAGAGCCTAATCCCACTGACAACAGGGATAGGTGAATG
>NNCF01133715.1:39433-53578 GCA_002313205.1 Laupala kohalensis
TAGTAATTAGAATAATAAAATCATCCTCGTTCGGGCGTATGAAATTCAAAGGACGGACGAAGAAGGGAAGTCTTACGACTCTCTAGAAATTTAAAGGCCTACCGTTGAGAGATGACGAAGGGGATACTCACATCTGGTATGATGCGGCAACCCACCGTCGGCTCTTCGTTGTAGAAAGAAATTTATGGCTTTTTAGAAATAGCGAGTTAGCGAGGGGGTGGGTAAAGCGACCCAACCCGACCGCAATAACCCAGGATACGCGAGGGTGTACGAGCAAGAACCAACATGTCAGTAAAAATCGTTGGAAGAAAAATCGTTGGAAATTATTCGAAATCCTTCAAAATTTCCCAATCAGAATTTAGGCTTAAGAAGGGGGAACCGTTTTGGCATTGAAAGTTTTCGGTCACGTGAAGTTCAAAATTTGGAAGACTTGGACGTGGTAAGGGAGGTGTAGGAAGGGAAGAAGACCATTTAAGGAATGGAAAATAAAATTATCACTCTCGTAGCTTCGACATATCAGCTTAACCATCTAGTCTTTTTTGAGTTTTCGGCGTCAGCTCTCGGAGCTTCGCCTCGTTGCTTCTCGTCGTTGAAACTTGTTGGAGTTGTAGAACTTGTGATATCAGACCAGATCACAGGAAGCGAGATTTTTTTCGGTGCGAAGAAATTGTAAGAGAGTTTCTTCACCGACATGTTTGCGTTAATACTCTGAAACAAGTATTTCGAGATTTCGCGCTAAACACTAGCACTTCATTTTTGGAGATGCTGCGCTCGTGTCGATGGTTGGCCGAATTTTTTTGAACATCGGACAAATCTGATAAATTGTTCCCGATCCAAGCCACGGGCGAACAATTTCCGGGTAGCTATTCGGAACGAACGAAGTTAGGCTGACGCTGCGCTTGAAGGCCCTGGGCTCGCAGATGATGATAGGAGCAACTTCCGGTAGCCGTCGTTGATGACACCGTCAGCGAACGCCCGAGATCGGATCCTGTTAGACCTTGCGAGGACACTACTCTCTACGGTCTGCCGTGGTTGGTCATCTTAAGAGGTATTTTTACGACGGTTGGTGAAGTTTAACCGACGTCGTAATGCGCTTGCGCGTAAGGAATAGTGTGGCACAAGTCATAAAAGAGGACTCGAACTGTGGACTTGATCAGTGCAAAGAGAGATTTTAAATGTTAATAGAATGATGCTATTGTTAAATTCAGTGTATTTCTATTTTTTTGAGAGAGAGAGATTTTAAATGGTGATAGGATCATCTCATGTTCAATTCAGTGTATTTTTAGTTTTTTGGAGGGAGAGATTTCATATATGTATTAGTGTTTATGTTATCATTTGGCTACCATTTGTGTGTGTTTCTTTTGAGGGGAATAGCATGAGGGGTTTTATTGTAACTAGAATAATGGTGATTAAATTTAATGGATTTATTTGTCAATAGCGTTTTCCTTTAGTGGAACCATATTGGCCCTTTCCTTCACTAAAAAAATGCGAACCCCAGAAATATTGTGGAACTCTGAGATCAATTAGTCGAGCCGCTCAAAATAGATCAAAATTGTAAATTCCAGTGTATTTTTAACCCTAAAAGATTCGTTCTGCCACAGTACTTTTATTCCTTTTCCTCTTAATCTTGCTCATAATCCCCTTTTCTCCCCTTTTATAGAAGCTCTTCTATAATGTTATAGGGAACATCATATCATTCATATAAGATCATTAAAGAGATTCATTTCATTAATACGTGGTTTTGAATCACTATCAAATAATTAACTTTAATTAATGTCTCCTCAGTTTGAAGTGAACATGCGAATTGTAAACCTACCTATTTTGCGTATACGCGGTTACCTGACTCCAATTATGAAACGATTGGAAGAACAAGGTTCCGAAGAGGAAAAGAAGTGGGATATGTTTACTTCCTATTTTTTCCCCATCTTCTGAGCAGTGATAATTTAATGAATTTGTTTGTAACTCAATGAATCAGAACAGGAGAAAGATGGGTTCTCAAATTATCAGTTGAATAAAACAGCACCCTTTTGGCTCTATTTTTACCTAATTTTAGCATTTTTTCCCTTTAACGTTAACATTATTTATGACAATTCGGTGGATTCTAGCAACAGTCAATATTGTCGAAAAATGATATCAGATATAAATAAACGCTTCTTCAAGAATCTTCTAGATTATAGAAAACATCGCGTTGCTAACAGTGTCTTACTATTAGTGAGACAAATAAATTGCAAGTATTTATAGCGCAAGCACTATGAAAATTAACATGTGACCAAGGACGCCCGCTGCGCTGTCGCCACAAATTTCATTATTAAAACTAAATCTCACTACATACTATAAATGGACCAAATGTTTGATTGAAAAACGATTCTTTCGCTGATTTGATTAAATAAATCGTTTCCAGTACAAAAGATTATTAAGAAGGATTCTTTAATCCTTTACTCTACCAGTTGCTTTGAAACATGACGATAATATAGTTGCCAAGTAATTTTTTTCACGAGTAGTGATCAAAAAAATTAAACTTAAAAGTAAGGGTAGTTGAAGAGTTTAAGACGGAATTAAAAAACAATTTGCATTCCTATATTCTGATAAACAGTCTCCCTGAACAATTAAAACTTTTAAAAACTTTTCATTCATATAAAAAAATACGCAATATGAGTGATTCATACAAATGAGACTTGAAAATGGTTCGAGAGCACAAATAATATAATGTATATTGATTGAGCTTAAGTAATATTATTTAATTTTTTTGTAAAATAAATTAAGAATATGTTTTCGCCTTTACTTATTAAAATATGTGACGTAAATCGATGTTTCTGTTTTTCGGAAGCAACGTTTCGAACTTTTATGACTTCTTCATCAGGGCTACAACACCCGAAATCACAATTCTACGATGCTGAATTATCCCAACATAAATACAAAAAATTATCAAAAATTGTCCTATGCTGTATTATTAAAATCCCTGAAATTATGTATAACCCAAAAAACATAACACCCACCTCTCCTACTAATACACGCAAGTGAAAGTCTTGAAAAAGTTCTTGAAGGGGAAAAAATAATACATCATGACTCCAATTATGAAACGATTGGAAGAACAAGGTTCCGAAGAGGAAAAGAAGTGGGATATGTTTACTTCCTATTTTTTCCCCTTCTTCTGAGCAGTGATAATTTAATGAATTTGTTTGTAACTCAATGAATCAGAACAGGAGAAAGATGGGTTCTCAAATTATCAGTTGAATAAAACAGCACCCTTTTGTTCCTGTCTTACCTAATTTTAGCAATTTTTCCCTTCCGTTTTTCATATGAAATTTGTTCCTAAAAATTCTAACCCTGGTCATGACCCATGACTGCTGGCGACAAAATATTACTGACTGATGCGGAATGATCTATCTAATAATACACTTTATTGTCAAACATTAGCAAACAGCGTATGACCACGTGGTGGTGGTGGTGGTGGTGGTGGGGGGCAATAAACTTAGTTACTCTCCGGAAACAAGCAAGGGACCATTCTATCAATTCCGATCAAAGGTCCTTAGGCAGTGGCGGATTTAATATTTACAAAAGAAATTATTTAATAAATACGTACTGATATACATTAATTATTCAAAAAATTGTAGATATTAGTGCTGTAAAAATTCAAGATTAGTAAAACAAAAGTATTATAACATCCAAGGAAAATCCGCCACTACCCGGAGAAAAAGCGGAGGAAAACCCGGGCCAGGATGGGGCTACAGAGATAATGTACACAACCGTGCCAGCGTTGCGTACAGTTAGAAATATACTCAAATATTTCAAATTTACTCAAATATATTCAAATAACTTTTCGTTTAAACGTAGGCTTCCGCGGCCGGGGTCAGTATGAATTTGTCTGTCCGGGACGTACCGCTCGTTAGTAGATACAACTACCAACGTTTCGGTTATCATGCTGTGGTCTTCTTCAGGACAATGTCAGAACCGTACAGACCAAAGTCGTTGTCGTACGCAGCCTGCAGAGCATGATGGCCGAAACGTTGGTGGTTGTATCTACTAGGGCGCGGTTTGTCCCGGACAGACAAGTTCATAACTTTTTGTTTCTAGGGAATTTTTGAAATTTTGGTACTTTAGTATTCTAGTGACTTAATAAAAAATATCTGTGAACTGAAACATTGAAATTCCGATATTAATATCTTTTGGAGATGACCGGACTGCTGTGTATTCCAATTCAAGTGAAAGTTTGTCCTTACACCATATTCCTGACATCTCTGTACCTCGAGTGCCGCCCAGAGAAAATTCCTAAATCTGATCTGTATGGAAAAGTTATGTTCAAGGTTTCCAGGTTTCATATGTAATTTTAATACTAGAAATGAAAAGTAAATTATTGGCACTCGAGTCCAAAGTGCACGACCTATTAGTAGATTCTTTAATACTCAGGTTATTCCGCTCTCCTGAGTAAAAGATAAATCGATGGAGCTCTTATATAACAATATTAACTTATCTTCGGAAGAACCCTGAAATACATGACAAGTAACTGATAAGTGAGTGTAACACGTAATGAAATTTAAAGAAGTTTCTGTGTCAGTTGAAATGGTCGTGGTTTGGGTATGTTCGCAAATAGCAACGACATCTGGCATTGCTTGCACGAAGCTGATGCACGACCGACTTGATCGTATGTATTGTTGATGTTTGCTTGATCCAACGATCAAGGAGGTCATGAGTAACACAAGCGGCTCACAATACACATTCTTTGACATTTCTATACCTTGTTTCGCGCTTTCAATAAGTGTCATTGCATCACATTGTATAGCTACATCAACCTGTTTGTACATTACATTGCTAAATAATAGCAATAATGAGCGAGGACATAGGATGGGCTACGAATACAGTGTTGTCCTTTTTGAAGGACGTCGAGGGTCTCCCCATTCTATGGGACCCGAAGAATCCCCAACACAAAATCTTCAAAAGGAAAAATGACATTTGGTCTCAACTTGCCAAAAAATATAATTGTCCTCTCGACGATTTGAAAAGGAGGTGGCAAGTTTTGGAGGTGATTACTGATTACTCAATGTAAATTTAATATTTTGTAGTTTCCCCGATGGAAAGTGCTTTATATTCTTTCGTATTTTAGGTAACTTTTAAGCGAGAGAAAACCAAAGAAGCCTTATCTTCTGGCGAATATAAATCTCGATGGTTCGCTTACCCTCATATGAACTTCGTGGGTGACAGATACAAACCGCGAGTTTTGCAACCAGTTGTAGAGGTGAGGTCTTTATATTTCTTCATAACCTCCATTGGTCAAGTTAACTGTGTCCTGAGAATTTATATTCAACCGACACATAACAAATGATAAACAAAATGTTTTAATGATAGTTTTTATATAGAGTTTAGTACTAATCAACCTCTTCACTTTTTTCTGTTATTTCTCCTAGAAATGTGATGCAGTGCATGTAAATGAAAAGACAAAGAAAGTGGCAAATGAATCCAATCAAGAATCAACAGAGGAAGAATCTGATGAAGTTGAAAGTAGTGATGATGATGAAGATGAAGACGATGACGAAGAGGAGGAGGATGAAGATGACAATGACGATGATGACGATGTACAAGTGACGGAAGAGAGGTGTCCCACTGTTGTCCCAGTCAACCCAGAACCTAGAACCTATGTTCCAAGTAATGTAAGCATTGTTCCATGTGCCAAAAGAACTAGAATTGAATCTCATGAGAGTGTAGGTATGGAAAACATTTTAACTCGTCCCATACATGTCTTCACCCGGTCTACTCAAAGTGATTTTTCAGAAAGAAATGAGTACTCAATATTTGGAGAATATGTTGCCAAAAAGTTAATCAAGATGGATGATAAATTATGTGCAATCGTTCAACATGAAATCCAAAATATCCTCTTTAAAGCAGAAATGGGACTGTACAACAATTGTTCTTTTACGTTTGAAGTTAATGGTGCTTGTTCGGAATCAGGTTCTTCACCTTCTAATCCTGCTCCTAGTTCCACTAGCCATCCTCATGTGGGATTTAAATCAAGTTAATAAGTTGACAAAGCATATTTTAGAAGGAATGTTTTTGTGTCATTACATCTAGAAAGATTACATTATTTATATGTAGCCCTTACTGAATACAAATTTTGTGTTCTTTTGTATTCTTCTTCTAGATATTGGAATGCTTGTGTATTTTTAGCTTTGACATTTTGTCTTACATTTGTGAAATTGTTTGTAATTTTATGTTGAGTGTCATAGTACAATATTTATTTAAAAACACACTTCCTGTCAATAAAGTACTTATCAGTTGATAAGTTTGTTAGTACTATTAAAGTTGAGAAGTACTACACCAGTATATTGTTTCGTACTTGAAGCAAGCTATTGTACCAAATATATTTTAAAGTTATTTTATTTGTATATTTATAGATAATCTCTTAATAAACTCTCAAGAGACCAAGATATCTGAATTCATTCCAAATTGTTTCAGAGTAATTAAAAAGAGCTTTATGAAGTAACCAAGTCTTTAGAGGACTGAACTAATTTTCTCTTCAGAGGCAAGCAAGGGTAGGTCATTGTTATTAGGTGGACCGCTTAGCTGGGTTTACCAACAACTTGGCCCTTGTGGAGGGGTTAGTAGAAGTGGTTAGTAATAGTAACAGTCATCGATACTAGGAGGAGCTGGATAGAGGAAGGAAGGTTTGCTTTTCAGTAGTCACATCTATATGAACTAGGACATTCATGTTAAAAGCTACGAATTTTCTGGCCCCATCGGGAATTGAACTCGGGATGACTTGGTGACGAGCGACAACACTACCACCTGCACCACCGCTGGGGTTATTCAATGACCTAAAATTGTATCACTAAGCATACGAGATCGCTAATAGTAGAGGAATTCATAATAGCACATTAAATATTTACTAAATTTTCACTAGATTTACTAAAATCCATATTTATTACCCATTCAGTTTTAACTTTGATTTTGCAACTTTGGCAGAAAAATAACAACAGATTTTATTTTTAAGATCTTTGTTGACGTAATTCTTGAAGGTATATTTATAGACAGATTTCTTTATAGAAGGCTTACATGTGAGCACTGCAAGTTTCTCAAAATCTCCTTCATAACATTAGACCTTTTTTAAGGGTGAATGTTGTCAATTTGAGTAGTTTTTTCATAATTAACATAAATATTTTAAAGTATATTTGACCTGCAGCACAGTAATCTAAGCTGACTGATTTTAAAGACGATGGGGTAGCTGACAAAGTCAGTTGTTGGTTGATGAAGATTGTAAGTAGAAAATGTAGGTATCTGATGTCAACAATATTTACTTACACAATAATAACAAAATAATATAGATTAACTAAACAATATGTACTGTTCAGTTAAAAAATATACAAGTTTCTTGCTGAAAAATAACTAATAACTGTTTAGCCTAAGATAAAATACAGTTATTTTGAAAATATTTGGGGGTCAAATAAAGGTTATGTAAATAAATAAATTTATTGTCAAAAAAGCAGTACAAATTGCATATGACCACATGGTGGACAATAAACTAATTTACTCTCTGGAATCAAGCAACGGACAATCCCGTCAATTCCAATCATGCACCCTAAGGTAAAGGCAGGTTGAAAAATTTCAGCAAAAATTTCTAGATAAGATAAAAAGTTAGCTATATGTTATAATACTAATAGAATATCAACATGTATGTAATTTAACTCAAGAAATTCATTTTACATGTGCGAATCATTATCGAACTATAGATTATTCTGAGTATAATGTTTAAAAATCGTAAGAGTTGACAAAAAACCATAAATTCACGATTTATTGTTACAATAAACACGCCCCTAGACAAAACCTAGAGAACCTGTATAAGAAATCTGCCTCTACCCGAAGGAAAACCGGAGAAAAACCCGGGCCAGGATGGAGCTCCAGAATTTATGTACACAACCGAGCCAAAGTTGAGTACACATAAAACTAAATTAATATGAGTCATAAGACACAACACAATCATGCAAAAAAATAGTTTTTGAAATTATTAAGTGTTATTTTAATAGTACTACAGCAATAGCGTGATAAAGTACAAGACGCATTTAACTTTTATTACAATCAATAAATTCTTTTATATTGTAGAAGCACTGGTGCTGAAGGTAGCTATTAATTGCCGATTTGAAGAGATTCAATTTAATAATATCCTTTATATTGTTGGGGAGGGAATTACATAGAACGATTCCCATATGATATGGTCCCTTTTGGCAAAGAGTGGTTGACACTATAGGATGATGAATATTATTCCTATTGCGAGTATTGTGTTCGTAAATGAGACTGCAATAGTGTACCAACTGATACAAAAATTAAAATTAAATTACTAAATGGGGTTGAAAGTTGCAAATACCTTGGAATTATGATTGACTACAATTTAACATGGGACAAACATAATGAATATATAATCAATAAAACTAAGTATCTTACTTTTTTTTCTATAAATTATCCAAAAATATGGAAACTAAAACTCTTTTACTATGCACTTTTTCAAAGTACTATGAATTATGGAATAATTGCTTGGGGTGGAGCACATTCTAATTATCTAAATATGCTACAACAGCTGCAGAATAAATTATTAAAAATTATACTTCAACAAGATCGAAGCAAACTCTTAAAAATAATAAGCAAGAACACTCATTTATGTAGGATATCCATTTTTGTAAGCCAATCTTTTGCTTTTAACTCTCTATTATACCATTATACAGAACTAAGCTCTGAGTTCAAAAGGTCTACAAGTAATACAAGGAACAAGAGTATTCCATTGCCAAAAATGACGAAAACTGTAATTAACAAAAGTAGTTATATAGCACCTATTAAACTTTTCAATCAGCTACGTACTGAATTAAAAATCATGAACAATATTAAATGAAAAGTATTCAAAAATAAAATTTAAAACTGGATTTATCTGAAAGTGTGAAATCACTGTTTCTATAAATTTTGGTTTCAATAAATTTCAAAAGAAATATTTCAAATGTTTATTTTACAATATTTCTTGCTGTTGGGAATAACATCCATTATTTGTAATTTGTTCTAAATTGATAATTTTTTAAAAGCATTAATTTGATAATTTTTATATTGTTTGACATAGCATTTGTATTTGTTTTGGTCTGTATTTTGTTTTATACTTTGTATATTTGCATATTGCTTTTCGTAGTACCTGCCCATGCACAGATAAGATAATCTGTGGGAGGCAATCTATATGATGGCGTTATGCCATACAAAGACTGCTTTATGGTTAATAAATAAAATTAAATTAAATACACGTAGTGTATACAAAGTACTGTAATCGTGAAATAATTCGAAAACAAGATTTTGACAGAAATATCCATTTTGGCAGTCCGATTCTGAAAAAGTGGTTTTTGGCATAACATCTGTCTATCAGTCAATTCCCAGCGATTCTGATCAACAGATGAATCAATTTCATTCGCATTTTGTATTTACAGTAGAATTACTTATCGTCAATGCACATGCTCAAGTTTTTATTTTTATTTTAAAACAAAGGGTACTTCACATTAAAGTCAAAGTACTCTTTTGAATTTTTCTCAAATATGACTCCAACAATTTTGGTTAAATATTTTGCATGATAAATAGAATTAACATGCATTATTAAATATAAAAAGTATGCATTGCATCTGCATTATAACGGTATTTCACTTGAAAGTTTGGTATAGATGCAGTAAAATAATTTCTGTCTGCTACACTTACACATTAGTTTACTGTTCCATGAAGCTTGAATAATATTTTGCAATGGACCAAGCAGACATAGAATACACTTTTCATAAATTGAAATGAAAGATTTGATAATGATAAAATACATAGGAGAACAGACAATACACTGCAGATACAAAAATATGTCAATTTCTGTCTAAGACAAAATTACATTTATATAAAACTTTTACGATATTTATATGACAGATGTTGCTATATGTTTTTATATAACATTCTGAATATTTATTTTACTTTCAAATTTCAAATAAAAGGCAGTAATAAGTTCATCTAGTGACTTTGAGCATGAAGATGACCAAAATATAGAGGACCATGTCAGAAATGACCCTTTCACTATAGAATTTTTTCTCACTCTATGCTGCAGACGGAGAAACGTGTATGAGAAAGTATGTGCAAGTTTTGCACCACTAGTTTCTACTGTTAATATTAACCAAATGAGTTATCATTACAAAGATTATTTTCCGGAGAGGAAGGAGGTTGTAATCTTACAGTTTAATTGTGAACAATTTCTTTTATAAATTGAATTTAAATTGTAGTGTGTTCATAAACTTTCTCCAAGGTGACACTGCTCACAAACCGTTGGTCTAAGATGAAGTTCATATATATATTGTTTGATGGGTCTCTGATGGAATGTAAAATGGGGTGATGCAACGTTATGTGAGCGATGTGTTTGTGTTGTGGCAGGCAGAATAGTGGAGGGGGAAGGGAGAGTCTATTTTTCTATTAATCAATATGTCTACTTCTCCATGAATCAATTTTTAGTGTTTGTTTATGTACACACAGTACAATAAAATGAGCTGCAATGATGTCTCATTTGCTTGTTTATTGGTGATAACCTGATGAAACTGTAGACATTATTCAATGAAAATTTTGTACAGGAATCTAGGATTAACCTGCCCAACAGGTAACTGGCCAGGGTCTTGGACATGACTAGACTGGTTTAAGAGGGGTTTGGAATATGAGTATAAAATCAGCACTGCAAAATTGAATGATGTTGTGAAGAGTTAACAGACAGGAAGATACAAAGGTGTAGGAAACAAAAATATATCAGTGAAATAACCACTTTAATAATTGAATGAACAATTACAAATGGATACCTATCAGTAGAGAGGTGCAAAGTGCTAAAATTTGAGAAATTGCACTCGAAATGTGTAAAAAAGCAGTGGAGAATTACATATCTTCAGGCAAAGTCCACAGACGACTACTAAGATTTCCCAAGACCATCACAAAATTGCAGCAGTGCTAAGTCCCAGCCCAATTTCATGAGAGAGGTGCAATGTGTCATTCATTTGTTTTGCATTCAATGGATTTGAAGTGAAAGGATCAAAGCAATTTATTATACTGCAAACTTGGGAAGTGTAGAGGTGAAAGAATCGTATAGTGAACCTGAGACTAGTTGTGAAATAAGTGTGTGACAGTCATAGTCTACAATGTTCTAAGTTATCTCATTAGTTACGTCAATTGTGACCAAAAGGTAAAGAAATTTGTTCTTGAAAACATGTAGTTTTGAATCAAAAGCTCATAAATACATACACAACATAAGTGATCATTACTCTTTAATAGCATCTTTTGAAATAGAAAAAATTACTACTGCTGCTGATAGAGCACCAACCAGTTTATAAATATTAAGTAATAATTCATTGGTTCAGTATTATGAACATTAATGATATCAATGACGCAATGGATGTACTCATCCAGAAAATAAAAAGAGCAATTTTTGCTGCTACATGTAAAGTAAAAGTTAAAAAACAAAAGATAAACCAAGGAATTCTTAGATTACTGAAGATTATAAGATCTTGCAAATATAAGGAACAACTTTATAAAAAAATGAAAAGTAACCAATTCAATTATGAAATTGAATACAAAAGGTATAAATTTAAAATAATAATAATCATAATCATAAATTCAAAGATAGTATTTTTAGTCCCAACTAGTCAACATCAAATAACAAAAATAGTATTAAATATGCCCAATAAATCAGGTGGTGTTGATTCCATCCCAGTTTCAGCACTAAAACCTATAATTCAATATATTTCAGTACTTTTGGAGAACATTTTTAATAAATGTATTCTACTTTCTGCCTGGCCAAATGCATTGAAGAGTGCCGAGATAAGACCAATTCATAAAGCAAAAGAAAAGAATCTGGCTAAAAACTATCGACTGATATCATTAATATCCATTATAGCCAAAGTTATAGTAAAGATAATATACCAAAGATTTATTAATTTCTGCAATGTATGTGTGTGTGTGTGTGAGTTAATACACAAAAATCAATTTGGTTTCAGGAAAAATATGAGTACAGAAGATGCATTAAATCTTGTAAATAACTACATTTATAGTAAACTTAATAAGCGATTGTTATAACTACCTTCTTAAACTTGGCAAAAGCCTTTGATACAGTGAGTCACTGTCGCTTATTAAGTAAATTAGAAAATTACTGTATTAGAGGGGCATCTCTTAAACTAATTAAAAATTATTTCACTAATCGAAAGCAAATGGTTAAAATTGATGGCATTGTTAGTTCTAGGAAGGTGGTAACAACAGGTGTACCACAAGGCATGGTTCTGGGACCTTTCTTATTTATTCTTTATATCATTGAAATGCTATATGAGCTGCCTGATGGAGTTATTGTATCCTACGCTGATGACACGGTGCTAATGAGTACTGGTTTGACATGGCAATTTGCAGAAGACAACATGAATGCCTATTTGAAAGATAAATAAGAATGGCTTCTTGTAACTATCTTTCGCTAAATGAGGATAAAACAATCCCGATGGAAAATTGCTTACAAAATTGTCAAATAGTCATTGATAATTATCAATTAAAAAACGTAAATGTAACTAAATACTTGGGAATTACTATAGACAATAATCCTAGGAGGGACAAACATATTGTAAGCGTAATTAATAAAACCAGATACTTGCTATTTGTATTTAAAAAGCTGAAAGCTATTTGAATCAATTATATATATTACAAAACAGAAACCTTAAAATTATATACAAAGGACATCCTCCTGTAAAAAATCCTCTCACAATAAGAAATAGCTTCATAATTACGTCGACTTTGTTCTACTACAAACTATTACAACACAATACCTTACCAATACTAGAAACAGATCTATGCCATTGCCAAAAATAAATAGATGAGTAATGCATAAAACAAGTGAGATTACTGCAATTAAACTTTTTAATTCTTTGCCAAATGACTTGAAAATCATAAATACAGAAAGTAAGAAAATTATAAAAGAAAAATTACTGATGGTTACTAGCCAATGAGCAATTATATACAAATATATTTCCAATATTGCTTTGAAGTTTGATGGAAATTATTAAGAATAAATATTTTATTTATAATATAATTTAGTATAAGGTAAATATTATTTAGTGTGCAAGTTTCTATTTTCAATTTTAAGTATACATCATGCCTATGCACAGGAAGCACTTACGTGTCTACCTCTATAGGTTGTACACTTTTTTGTGTAAAACATAGCAAAAACGTACATGGTAAATAAATAAATTTTAAACCCATGATTCCTTATTTGTCTAAGGAATAGCATAAAAAGCATTACAGACAGCTCACGAAATAAGAATAAGTGTCACATGTCAATGTGAAAATAAGATTAGACTTTGCACCTTTGACAAATTATGATTTTTTTTTCTTTTCCACTTTAATTTTATAGATACCATGAAACATTAATTTCATGTGACTAAGAGTTACTATTTGTTCCTATCTCTTGATATTTCAAGAATATAGACAGTTTTTTTAAAAACAACATGGTGTTCACAAATTTCGAACTTCGCACCTTTCTACAGATAAGTATCCAATTTAAGAAAATTGTAATCATCGGGCTTTTCCAAGAAACTTTTAAAATTCAGGTAACACAAAATTTAATTGGTACCATAAAATCATTTTAATGATCAAAGTAAAGGATATAGTACCCCTCCAACAAAAAATCTGGGAGATACAATGCCTACGTTGAATTTTGCATCACATTATATGATGGCTAAACAGAAAGAAAGATATGCATTATACAGAAATAACATTTTAAGAATATCAAATTTAAACAAATGGTAAAACCAGCAATAGCAGCTTTTATTACAAGAAAAAAATAATCTAAATTCTGTTTGAATATAACAACAGCGGTGGTCTACTGGTTGTGTCTTCTCTTCCACAATCTTGCTGAGCGGTACAGAGGTTTCCCTCACCTACTCCAGACAAATGTCGGTTGAGTACCATAAGCTCCCTGGCAACCCAAAATCACTCCATCCTGGATTAATTATTCTCTACACTCGATTCATTTTCCTTGGCTATTATCATACAACATTAAAATGCACGCTGAAATTACTTTAACAAAAAAAAAAAAAAAATCCTAGCAGGTGAAACCCTACAAAAAATGAAGTGATTTTATAAAAGGAAATT
>NNCF01133715.1:54020-74254 GCA_002313205.1 Laupala kohalensis
TCCTTTCCGCACTTTCCACAAGTATCACGTCCCTTACACGATGTTGTGGTGTGTCCAAACCTCTGACACTTAAAACAGCGCAGAGGATTCGGAATAAAGGGACGGACCGGCAGGTTAAGCCATCCAGCTTTTATGTCTTTTGGTAGTTGGGGACAGTCAAAAGTCAGGACGAAGGTACTGGTCTTCACCAGAGCACCATTCACCCTCCTCATGATCTGACTGACCTCAACTACATGGTCAGCCTTCCATTCTTCAACAAGATCGTCTGTTGTCATATCCATTATGTCCCTGCAAGTTACGACTCCCTTGCTGCGATTAAGCGCAGCATGGAGTTCGCACTTTACAGGGAACTCGCCCAGCTTCGTACAATCGAGAAGTTTCAAAGCTTGCTTGCTTGTGTTAGTCTCAAGCAGCATGGTACCGTTTCTCGATAATTCTCGGAAATTATCGATAATTCATAACATTCTTCTATCAGTAAAAAGTTGTTGGTCTCAGTCATTTCAATGGTAGAGAGTCATAGAGAAATTTAAAAAATAAGCACACTTATCAGACATATTGCTAAAACCAAGCTGTTATGTTTGGAGGTGGGTTGTTGCAACTGGAACTGCCTCTGGAGCTGGACGTTGGAGCGGTGTGAAACCATGACTTCAGACTAAACAGCTCCGATTGGAAACCGTCTCGCTGTCACGTCTTTGCAAAGGCGCTAACACTTCAATATACTGTTGAAACAACTGTTACAAGTTCCATAAATTGTTCTTGTAATCTGCCAAAAGGATTATGAAATGCGTATATTCAGAAGTACAGCAAATCAAGTTTGGTTTGACACGAAAATAAATTCAAACATCTTACACGACTATTAAAATAAATGTAAGCATCAAACTTTGTTTTATAATGGTGCATGGAGAAAAACTCACTCATAGCAATTTGTTATATTGTTAAAATATAAATAATGACAGTCGTTGCAACAAAAGATTTCAGTAGAACTGAGTGCAACTGTCGCAACAGATTCATTGCAATGGAATTGTTTGGTGGAACTGCATCATAGCTGTCATGGAACCGTTACAACGGATCCGCGACTGTAAAAGACTGGGCACCTCTAATCACATTCCGTCAAGACAACTGGTTACTTTCATTATAACTAACATATTCACTGACTTTTCTCGGTTTTCCCAGTCACTTGTCAATTTGCAATACCATCTCCACAGTCTAGTGGAAGAGCAGGTCTCATAGCTTGAACCTCACCAAAAGACATCAAAATAAAATAAATAAATAAATAAAATAAAGAATAGAAATTAATTATTTATCTCCTCCTTTTCTCTTGAGAATTTCTCATCAAAAATATTTACAGAATTTTACTTTTTCTACACAATGTGTATATGGAAATAATTAATGCAGCCAAAATTGCTCATGAAAAAATTACTTGAAGGCGTTACATGCAATCTTAGGAATATTTTTATCATATCTGCGTAAGAAAAAATTTCAAGTAGGCAGCAAGTCATTACACAACAAAGATATTACACACAATGCAGATGGGCCATCAGCCAATGCTCTACCAGCCATCATGAGCAAGGTATATGGAGTACTTAGTTTTGTTTTTCCACTTTTAATAGTTAATCCAAAGAACAGTACATGGAATTAACCCATTGTTGTCTATATTTTCTTAGAATTTTTGCAACCACTTGGGCTGAATCATTTTCATCATTCCAGAAGCACAAATGACAATTTCTCAGGCTCCCTAAAATTATGTTTATTTTTGTTTTGACATTTTACAAATATTGGTAATATAACTACAGAAAAGGAAAATTAATTTTACCTACATTTGACGAAAAAAATAATTTTATTAAATTTAGTATGATAAATTTCAAAACAATTTTCCACATGTAAGGGAACTAAATATTTTTTACACTGGTTAACTGTCTCTGATTTCATTGTGCAATTCCTAATTACTGTCATCCAAAGCCTATCACTCACTCTGCAAATTCTCTTGATCCAACAGACATTTCATTTTGTAAACGCCTTGACGCTGCCATGATCACATACTTCAACAACACCCTATCACCACTTCATTCATACACAAATAAAATATCGATGGAAAATGATCGATATTCAACAATAAACTTCTGGAAGATTCAGAGAACAAGTAGAAATAAAGATAAAAATATTATCTAGTAACAATAAGTAAAAATCCAACAGTCTTTAGTCAGGAAGTCACCCAAATATAGAGGATGGGTAGTAGCCATTAAGTAACTAATGAGACTTTCACAATTTGTCACTCTCAAACTACCACTTTTAAAACTTTTTAAGCCATAGAACAAAATTGAAAATAATAATCAGTTTTGATGGAAAAGAATACCCTGATAAACAGGGATCATATAAACGAAGTGTCTTGAAACTGTAAACCAAGATCATGCAAAGAAATGTTTCATAGAAATAAAAGCCACAGAATGTTCCTAGGACGCTTTACTATGAACAAATAGTCTAAAAAGTTAATTCAATAAACATTTATCTTTTAATTAGTTGTTTTCCCTTCAATAGTCTTTGGTTGTTCTTGAGAAGGCATGGTTATGCCGACACTTTTGAGTAAGTCGCTTTTTTCCTCAAAATATTCTTTATACCATAGAATATGAGCTTTCTTGTCTTCCACGGTAATGTAAGGATTTTTGGAAAGTCCAACACACACAAGTTCCATGAAATGTCGAATCGGTCCTTTTGTTGGACACCATGGCACCAGATGCTTTTCAAGGAAAACATGTTCACTGAATGGAACATCTGCTTCATTGACTATGCCTTGAACACAAATATCAATGAAACAAGTGAGAACACAATTCATAGAAAATTCCACACTCAGTATAACACCATTAATAAAAATGATTTTTTTACATACAATAGAACTCCAATTATACTATAGAATACCAATTAGGTCTGCATCCATTCCAGATAATCAAATATCAGGATAATTCGATTTCTTCCAATGAAAGGTTACTTTTTTAGGCAAATCGATTAAGATATACTTGAAACTCAAAATGTTATGGAAACAACTAATAGCTAAGATTCATATTGTAAGAAGCACAAAAACTCACTCACAACATGCTAAGTATCTGATATATTCTAATCTTACTTAGAAGTAGGAACCATGAACTTATTTCAATAATTTATAAGTTTGAGAAGTTGTTCATTTCTTGCTCTTGGTTATGTGAATAATTTCTGAAGTACAAGTTTTTATTTTATATTTATCAGTATATTGCCCAATTATAACAGTCACAAAAGCAAGTCATTGTTTATGACTGAGCTACTTATGGAATAAGAGACAATAAAGATCAGTACAATTAACATACATTTCAATAATGAAGTAATTTTACTAGTAACAATCGACTCCAATAACTTTGAATCGAGATTGGTCTATAATTTTATAAATCACTATAATTCCCAGATTTATGTATATGTGTATTGTAGCTTTTCTTCCATACAGAGGACAGGTATCCTTCATTCAGGGACTTTGCAAAGAGCATGTGTAAAATAGGTGTAAAATTCGCTATGCAGTTTAACAACTAATTTGCCGTAATTTTATCAAGATCCACACCTTTATTTTAATTAAGATTTTTTATGGCTTTGAAGACGACATGTTGCGTAATCTCAATATACCCTAGGTTAATAATTGTCACAATGTATAACAGGGTTTACATTTTCTCAAACTATACAATTAAATTATTAATCCAAGAAATGTGTAAAGAGCTGGTTTAAGTTAGTAGTATGTTGAAATATCAACTTGTAATTATTATACTTGTACTTAAAAAAATGAAATAATACAGAAACTTATTTATTCACTTAGCAGTCAATATTCAGTACAAAGAAACAATTTAATCACATACTATGTTATAGTAAGCTAAGAACAATAAAAAAATACAACAAAAGTTTTCAATCACTGATTCGGTTGATAGGATTTTGGATAATTGGAGTTCTACTGTACTTATATCTAAAATAATTTTTATTAGGCTAAAAGAACAAGTAACAATAACCTATAAATATTTTCAGTAAAACCATGAGCTTCAATATGAGGCATAAAACAACTTCACCAACCAATAGCACTTAATTTAAACCACTTTCCACAATTTAAAACATGATTGTTTTATTTTTTTAAATCAAGGGAGAAAAATTT
Organism: Laupala kohalensis; assembly: GCA_002313205.1. Taxonomy (NCBI): domain Eukaryota; kingdom Metazoa; phylum Arthropoda; class Insecta; order Orthoptera; family Trigonidiidae; genus Laupala; species Laupala kohalensis. The sequence continues at coordinate 58,177 of NNCF01133715.1, forward strand.
GATTTGGAAGAACATCCATCCACCTATGCGGTAGACCATTCCAAACTTCGACAACGGCTCTTTTGCTGAGAAAGTTCTAACATTACAATAAATTATATCAACTTCACAAATGAAGATTTTCTGAACAATTGAAAAAACAGTCAGATTTGTAATGTTTGTGTGTCTGACAATACATGAGTGACTCTCGTATCAACATTTTCTGACATTTGTGTCAGAGGGTAATCACGCCAAATACAACTAATAAGCAAACAAAAGTAGCAAAGTCAGACTTGATTTTATAATATTAAAACCTTTTCAGAATACGAACACAGCTTTGATCGAAAAGAACTAAGTAAAACATACATAATTTGTTATGTTACAACAGAGAATCATTCAAAATATTTCAGGAATCAGAAAAAAAATCCATTTCACAAAGTTTAATATTTAAAAATGTAGCTTAATACAATTAACAAATAGACAACCAATAAAAACAAACTAAATTTCTATATCACTGTATTTGCATCTCATACAACCACAAACAAAAAAAGGAAAACTTACCATTAAAAGTCTTTTTTGTAATATCAGGAAATTATTAATAGAAAAGAAAAATAACTTTACCATCTTCATTGTCAATTGGAAATTTCCATAACATCCCCTTCTCTGTCCACTGGATCATTTCCTCAAAATAATTTGATGGAGGATGAGAAACAGCTAATCGCATTTCCCGTTCCTGCAAATATTGCCATGTTTGCAAGGTAGGTGTCTCAACAAAGTCATTGGACACAGAGAAGATTCCTAAAGAATCAGCTCCAAACAGGTCCACCTTAGCAGGAGGCCTACAAAGAAAAACAGATTTCATTACATTCACATGTCCAATACTGAGGTACAGACACACAAATACTTACACCGGTAAACCCTATTCTGTGCACCAATTCTCATTAGGTGGGCCTACTTCCTTATGATCTAATAAGAAGGAAAATCAATGACACATTTTTCCTACTTGTTTTTGAGGTCAACGATTTTTATTTTTTTTATAAGATTAATTTTTTTGCTTTGACTATTTTTGTTTCATGTAGATTCTGATATGAAGGGGAAATTTTTGGAAGAAAGATTAATTTCAAAAGCTATATAAAAATAAAGAATTCATTTGAAATGTTTTAACCGAATGTAGAGATACTAGTGCAAGCAGTGCTGAATGCACATCCGGCCAAAGGGAGAAAGGCCTGAGATGCACCACTCAGCGGAAGGAACTTTCCATCAAAGCCAGCACATGTAACAATGATTTAGGAAAAGCAGAATGGTTGTTGCTACGTGAAGCTTGGAGACAAATGGGCTAGCATAAACTGAGGTGAGGTGAGAGGGTAGTAGCCCAGAGTGGGGGGACAATCGGAAGGTTCGCAGTGATGTATGGTGAAGAATGATGAGACTTGATGATCTGATGCGGGGGTGAACGGACGTGATTCAGGGGCTTTGTTCACCCGATGCGAGGGCGGACGGATGTCGAAGGAACGACTTGATGATTGGAGGCGGCCGAGTGTGGATATGTGGGAAGGGTGGTCCATCACATTTCTGGAGATGAGCAGCGGCTGAGAAAACAACCCAATGATGAAGACATTCTGTTGGATGAGTGGCTATTGTACTAGTCAGAGGTTGCTAACCAAATAACTATCAAATTTGAAGGAAAGTGGGAATGCAAGTCATTTAAAGGTGTGCTAAGCTGGGGTTGGAGATTGGTATATAAACTATCGTGGACTTAGAACTGGGGGGTTAGTAGTATGATTAGGGAACTTAATGGTTCACAATAAAATATTGATTGTTAATGTATAGAGTCTTTGGGTATGGTGCGAGTCCTAGTTTTCCTTCCCCATCAGTAACCCGAAGCCTATCCCAGTTGAGAACGAAGATGTCGCAGAGGTTAACGTGACATCACACCATCAATAAAATTTCTGCCTAGTCTCTGAGGGTTGATAATAGTCCCCCTAAAATCAGGCAAGATTGCAGGGACTGCAAAAAATATGAAGACTGTAGTCGAAGATGCTTTGACAAGCAGAGGATCATGTAAGTACGTAAGTTGCATACACTTTGTTCAGCGAGTTTCAAGAGTAAGTAGGACTACTTTTTTCCTGTACTAAAACTTGGGAACAGGTTTTTTAACAACCAAATCTATCACTGATTTTTTAAAGTGTATAAATGGGGACCATTTCTCTACTTATCATTCCAATTAAATCACCAACCAAATGAAGAACACATACTGCATAAAGGACACAAGTGGGAATAAGATAAACAAAAATCTGTAGTTCAGCAATGATACACTAATACACACAGAATGCAGAAGAGAAACACAAAAATGACACGTAAAGGCTGCAGTAGGAGTAACAACTCAGGTATGGATCTATTACATATAAATGAAACACATGGTAAAAACCATAACATGATTACCCTTGATACTGAAATCTGAAGGATCTGGCAGGAGATTCTCCTCGACTCAATAAAGAGGCAGAAATGGAATTCTCTTCTCCCGTGGCCTGTGCCGTTGCTGAATCTCTCTCAAAGGAGGGGTTTGAAAGCAACGACGAAGTCACAGAATCTCTGCCTCGAGGAGACATCGTGATCCTCTGCGACACTGATGGGGAGGTCACTTCACCTTCCGTTGGACTTTCCCCTTCCTTCCCGACTGAAGGGCGCCTTGGAGTTGGAAGTTTCTTCCGAGGAACAGTAGTAGGTTGCTCTCCCATCATTCTCTGAATCTTTCTGTAAGCCTCCCCAGGAGAACTCGGGGTGCGGTCAATTTGCATTCCGACAATCAGCTCACTGCAACACCACATACAAACATAAAATCAGTTCACAAGCAGAAATTACTAGAGAAAATGTCTTGTCTGTTCCTTAATCACAGCATGAAAGCAAACATAATTGCACTGAACTTTTTAAGAGTTTATGGTTTGAGGTTGCATCTTATTTAATAACCTCATAGTAGCGTATATACCTGAATATAGTGTCCTCCTTATTTTAGGAGGCAAAAATTAGAAGAAGAAAAATGAAGTTGGGGAAAAATGAAAGCTTTTCTGAAGGGAAATGCTCAGTCAAAATTCCATGTGAAATGGTTGGCTCCGATAAGTATATTCGTAAGGATTTTCAAGTGAAAAACAAACCGGTGCAGTTCAACTTCACTTGACATCACCAGTTCCACACAGGTTTCGGCTCTACTTCGAATTCTCGGGCCGCTGCTTTATTTCCACGTGTTTTAGCATAATTTAGAACTCGCAGTTTGAATTTAGAGTCGAAGTTTCTTCGATCGCTCAGCTTGCGATGTGTCGAAGAAGATCCCCGTTTCTTGCCAGAACCTTGTCACGGTCGGCACTGGGACAGCAGTCGGTCATTTCTAGACGACGTGGAGCAGTTCGGTTTACACTCAAATGAGCGTCAAATCCCGCCATCACCGGTCGATGTTTTTTGTTACGTTACGTATACAGCTTGTGTTCGCTCAACTCGTTTTCACCCACGAAACTTTGAACGAGCATTTTGCCCGACCTCTAAATATAGTCCCCCCACGGATTTTTTTGGAAAAAAAAACAAAGAAAGAGGGTCTTCATTGGGGTAAATACGATGTTGAATTCATTGCCGAAGTTCCACATTTACCTTACCAACCCAAAATGATTGATGGAAGAAGAAAGCATAGAATATTAGGGAGTTAAATGTGAAGTCATTTAGATTAATGCGAGACCTCCAAATAAAATGTACACTTTGATAGTGACCAGTGGCAGATCCACACTGTAGTCAATGAGGGGTGGGGGGATCCGGGAAGCATTTCTGTTTAAAAACCATGGTTTTACAACACAAATTTTGTAATTACCTTTAAATAAAATACATCCACTCATCAAACAGATTATCAACAATTAACAATATTAAATAATAACCAAGTTTATTAATTGTTTGAAGTGGCAAACTATGCTTTTATCTGTTGAGAGTTCAGGTCCAATGGGGGAAGCTACAGCCCCCTCAGCTCCCCCCACCCAACAACCACCACAGATCCGCTACAGATACTGACTACTGAACATTCAAACATTAAAACTGAAACATGATAAAGATATTAAAAGAATATTATGATTCAAATATTTACAATAATAAAAATACGGTTCTTTGAATTAGACAAAACTAGTAATAGCAAAATGCTAAATCTGCACTTCACTACGCAGCAGCTTCTTCCACCATTAGAGAACTCACAACACAGCAAATTCAAATTTTCTCGTAGGTTTCCACGGCCATAGATATACAATATTGGGCTATTTGCTTGCCACCACTTCTAAAAACTTCTAAAAACCGAAATTTCATCTGACTTTCAAGTGACAATATCAACCGGATAGCCCAGCATCGTACTACACTGCAAATCACTCTCTCTCTCTCTCTTTAAATATACAACTCAATCAATACCTCAAATTAACAGCTGACTTTCTCGGTCCATCTGATTTCCTCATCTTCCCCCGAGACATGAGGCGATTCAACAATTCTGATTCAGTCTTCTTCACGTCACCTCCCAGAGATTCAGCTACACCTTTCGCTGCAGCTTCTATTTTGCCTGAAAAATTATGTGCAAAGCTTAATTATGTAAAGTGGGGGGAAAACCCTGATCTTATCAGACTTATCAGATCAATATTAATTTAATCTTAGAATATCGATGTTAATGTAAACATGAAATATAATTTATTATCTTGATTGATACTGTGATGAAAGAAAAGTTCAGTTATGGTCAGCATGCAAGGTTAAAACCAGAACAATGTATATGCATATACCAGAGCTTTTTTTAACTGGCAGTTCATCACAACTTGAGGATTAACGAAAAGTTTTTATTTGTGTTAAATGAATTTGCGAAAAAAGTTAAACGGAAACAGGTTACTTGATGTGAAACAAACTTAACAAGGTTACGAATCAAAATTCAAGGAGAGCTTAACCAAAAACTTAAAAGTTTTTTCCATTATTTTTATAACGTTACAGAAATGAAATTATTATGATATTTTACATTGCCATGAGCATTTTTTTTTTTTTTTTTACCTGTTTTTGTAACAGTAATTTCAAATTCTCATTGACTTTTCAAATCTCCACAAGTTTTCAGTGCACTTAAGCAATTTTCCCAACTCTTTAAGCTGAAAAGACTTTATTAAATATTAGTGTTAATTCAAAACTTTGGTAAAATCAAATAAATTAAATTATAATAAATTTCTTCGCAATAATGTCAACCAAAATGAGATGTGTAAACTGGCTTGAATAAATGCCGTCTACAATTCAAAACTCTAAATTATTAAAAAATTGATAAAGAAACTTTGTAAAAACTTCCCTTTGCAGTACGGGCCAGGGGGCAAACATGAATAAATGACATGGGATGTCAAAATACTAGTCAAGAAAAAAAAATTCCTTAAAAAGAGTTTGTGTACATTCTGCATCTATGAGTATCATGGAATGTTCATATGTATCATTTTTTGTGTGGAATAAAAGAAATAAAATTCATAAAACCATATTATCCTACATACAGTCAGAAGTAATTAATATTCAAAATACTTGAAACAAATAAAATATATAAGAGGGGTTGTCCTTCTACTAAGACTAGAAAAGAAATACATAATTTATTTTAATTTACAAGATATTTTGCACATCAAGCCACTATTTTACATGAAACTTTACACACTATTGTACGTGGAAGAGATTCCAACAAAACTTTGAAAATATTTCTCAGCACAATTTTCTCAGAAAATATTTCTGGTTTTTTATACACCAACACACATCTACAACACCAGCATGCCAGTTCACTTTAATCATGTTCAGAACAAGACTTATTTTGATGGTATACTTTGAGAACTTCAGATAGTTGTTTTCATGATCTTTATCTTTTGGTGAAGAGCACCCATTCGCCATCAGGTTGTCTGAATAGCGGTCATTGTCACACCCAGTTGAAGAAGGGAGTAAAGTCTCCCGAAAACATGCTCCCGATCGAAAAGTAAATTTTAGTGATTTTTGAATATAAACACATTTGGTTTAATTTATCACAATACCAATAGACATTTAGTAAACATTTTTTAAATCCATTTTGGATTGAGATTAAAATTTTTTGAACTACCCCAGACTCAAAAGAAAATATAACTCTGCTCATTGCTCAGGATTTCATTCACATTTTGTACAACATGAGACTATATGAACAGAGCGTTCAAAATGAAAATATAGAAGTCCACATATTATGAGATAGTGCGTTTCCAGGTGAGATAGTATATCCCACTCTGCACGTTTTAATGACAATAAACTGAAAGAGCAGAAGTGAGCTTAAAACTCATTACTGCTACACTGGAGCAGTGACAGGGTAATTTACATTTAAGGAACTTAAGAAAATGAGATCAATTTCAAATATTGAAGAAATGTAGATCAGGTATCGCACTGACATGAAATCAACAAAGCAAAAAATTAATTTTTAACCTCAGAATGTAAATATTGCAATCACTTCACAAGTATTCGGGAGTTTAAAAGGTTCAAAATTACATCTTACCAAATTCTTTAGGTATGACTGGTTCCTCCTCATTCATTTCAACTTTCTTTTCTGCAGGACCACTGCTGTCCACACCCTTTCTCTAAAATAATTTTAAAAAATGAAAGCAACACTAACTTGTCAATGAATGCTATGATATAAAACAGTTTCATACCTGCACCATAGATTGTAGCAATGTGTTCAGGGTCTTGTGTGTCTTTTCATTTGACATGTTACCTCTCATTTTGTCTGGACCTATTGATTTTTTGTTATCTTCTTCATCTGAGGATGAACTATCATCAGATGAACTTCCTGATGAACTGCTACTTTCCTGACCACCCTGTGCCACATATTTGCGAGATATAAGGAATTGCCTGAAGATATTGCTCTCCATACTCTTAGATAAGAAGAATACTGATCTGAAATTGACTGACCTAGAAAATCAAATTTAAAAAAAACCCACACATAATTGTATTTCATTCCGTAAATAATCAAGCATTTTATTGAATTAAATCAACAATTTTACCATTAATTCTATACTAACCCATTACAAGTTAAATGGTGCAGAAATGTTGAAGACATGGTCCTGATCGTTTACACCCTAGGAATCAAATTCTTAAGTTGCCTGTGAGGAAATGAAACAAAAAATTAAATAAAGAAATTATCTGTAATGTAGGATAGCATTCTTGGAAGAGTTAAGTTTCGAAGATTACAGCAAATATCAAAAATTGTAATAAGCAACCTTACTAATGTTCTTTTCTCTGAATATTATATATAAAACAGTCCCCACCAATAAATTTCATTCAGGGAATTCCAAGCTTCTCACAAAAAAATTATTTATGTCAACTTTACAAGTTAATTGTCCTTAAAACATTTGTAACTTTGTCCATGTTTAATATTAAAAAGTGTTGGTTCTTGTTGTTAATTAATTAAAAAGTGGTAAACAGAATAATTTTTACATTTAAATTATATTCTGTATAACTTTTAAAAAAATGTTGGGAAGCAGAATACAACTGATGTTAAGTCTAAAAGTCAAAAGTTATACTACTCCCTTGTTTAAGAGCCACTTGTAGGATGAAGTACAACTAACCTAATATTATGTGTCTTTGTCATGGAATTACAATGAAAAGGAATTGAATAAGAAGTACAATTCATTGTCTTGAGCAAACTAAGTTTACTTCAACCCAAAATATTTGTTTTCCTAGTCTCTGAAGATGATATCAATGCCATCAAAAAGTTGTTTTGGCTAAAGTAAAAGGTTTAGTTGAGGCTATCAAGTCTCTCCCTTCTACCTTGGTAGTAATTCTTATATCGCATCACATAACAAAATTAATAAATATTCCAGAAACTTTTCATGATTGTATTACAAAAGTTTGTTAGTTGTAGTTTCTTCCCCACTTTAATGCATTGTGGCACTGTTCCTTCAAATCCATGGAATGAAATAGCCAATAAAATAATACAGTGAACACTAGTAGTTGGCCTATTTATGGTATAGTAGTTTTATATCTTTTTAAATCTTTTTTTAGCTTATTTCAATGTAATGACATTTATTAATGATATCTCCAAAGTTGTAGCTCACAAAAATTATCTTTTGACTATGTAATTCCTAAAACATATTTCAGTCCAACTATCTATTATGCTGATCTTGTGTATCAATAGATGTTAATTATTTAATAATGATTCAGAGAGTATGTAATTATTAGGTAATATAATATGTTAAGTTTCCAACAGGAGCTGAAAAAATGAGAGTCAAATAATTCTTTTTGATAACCATTCCTGAATGGATGCCCACCAGAATGGATGTGATTTGAAATATTAATCTTGATATCAAACCTGTGGCAGACTTCACAAAAACAAAACATAACCCATTATGTGACTTTGAACTGATGTTACATGCACAATTGGTTTAAGCATTCAATTACATTACAGTTTATATTTTGACATATTTGTAGGTGCAGTTTTAGTTGGCAGCAATTACCCATTGCTGCAGCACTAATTAATTAAATAAACATCATTAGGTCTATTCACAGAATCATAAATGTTGAAGTATTAATAAATTTGGTAATTTTGAAAGTGATCATGGGCAAAATTTTAAATTAAGAGACCAAAACAATATTTATTTGTGGACGTCAACATCTATTTCAAACTCGAGTGATAGCACTAATTACAGGAAGACATTATTTTGATGTCTCATAACATTAAAGAAGCTATTCAGCAAACATACTAAGCCACCTATATTAATACAACTGACCTTTTCAGTTCAAATCAAGAAATTTTCAGAATTGGCTCTATGTACATGGTTAGTCTCAATTTGTGCTATTGGGTTCAACCTTCAACTTATTAATAAATTAAGAAAATTAGGCAAAGGAAAATTCAACATGTAACAGAGGATACCAAACTTTTCAGGAGAGATGTTTTGCAGCCATCATAAAAATATATGCACAAGAAGTATAAAATGTTGGAAAGTCACCACATGAAATTTAAATTAAAATAAATTTCCAAATACATTAACATCACCCATCTCCCTAACGAACACCAAGGAGCAGATAGGATACCTCTGATTCTAACCACCTTAAAGTAATAAAAGGGAGATTTGGTGACGATGTTCAGACTAAGGCACACTCACCACAAATCCCAAACAAAATAAATTGGCTGAATTTGAGTGAAAATGGTCTACAATACAATCCCGGTCAGGTCGTTAAGTGCTGGATGTCTGTCAGATACCACATGTTCACACCGTGGATCAGTGTAGACCACGGACGATAAGATCCAGAATAGTGTCACAGAATAATCTTAATACACAACGCAAGTTATATTTGTGAAAATAACCTAATTCTTGAGGGGAACGAGATGAGACAGAGGAGTGGTCATTGGAAACCGGAGGTCGAATCTCATCGGCGAATTTCAAACATCGATGTTTCATCGAAAGCTTGAAAACTATCGATATCAGAAGGCAAAGACCTGAACTAGACACCTTAATCAAGAGAGAACCGTTCAATGAGGAATTATAAAGCAGAATTTTCTATCACCTCATTTATTGCTTCTTCGACATATAGGTTAAATAATAGAGGTGATAAGCTGCAACCCTGTCTTACTCCCTTTTTAATAGAAGCTTGCCATTCATGTCCCTCCACTTTTAACATAGCCAGTTGATTTTTATAAATGTTGTGGATAACATGCCTTTCCCTTTACATTAGTCCTACTTTTTGAGAATTTGAAACATTTTAGTCCATTTCACATTATCAAGTGCTTTCTCTAAATCAACAAATGCCATAAATGTGTCTTAGTTCTTCTTAATCCTTCCCGCTATTATTAGGTGTGGTGTCAGAATTGCTTCACGAGTGCCTCTACTTTTTCTGAAACCAAACTGATCCTCTTCTAATATCTCTTCAACTTTACTTTCTATCCTCCTGTATAGTATTCTGGTTAACACTTTAGCAACATGAGAAGTCAAACTAATTGTTCGGTAGTTTTCAGTGATTTGCTCCTGCATTTTTTTGGTAGTGTGAATATAACACTCCTCTGGAAGTCTGTTGGTACCTCTCCAGTTTCATAAGTTTTGCAAATCATGTTAAATAACCTTTGCGTCCCAACCTCTCCTAAATTTTTGAGAAGCTCAAATGGTATCTCATCTACCCCTACTGCCTTTTTTGTAACCAGATCTTTCAAAGCTCTATCAAGTTCAGATCTTAAAATTGGATCTCCTAGTTCATCTGGATCTATGTCTGCCTCCTTTTGTACAGCGTCTCCTGGCAGTTCTTCATCATTATACAACCCTTCAATGTATTCTTGCCATCGATTAGCCCTTTCTTCTGAGATTACCAGAGGTTATCCATCTGCGTTTGTAATATTGACGCATTTGTCCTTCACTTGTCCGAAAGTCGTCTTGATTTTCCTGTATACGGCATCAGTTTTACCCATGCTAAAATCATTCTCAACTTCCCTACACTTATCTTCGAGCCACGTTTCTTTTGCAATTTTGCATTTTCTCTTGATTTCATTCCTAAGACGTCTGTACTGTTTTATTCCCTTAACATTTTAAGCAAGTTTTTTTCGCTTCCATTTTCTTTTTACCAATAGTTTCTTCTCCTTCTCTGACTATTTCTTTCTTCAAAATGCCCCATTTTTTTCTACCGATGCACCTCTGTAATTTAATCTGAAAGTTAGAGACTTTTTAAATTCTATTTTCCTGACTCTCTCATTAAGCCTGTCTGTATCCCATTTCCTTGCGCTGTGTCGCCCTTTAACCCTTTTGAATTTAACTAAACTTTTCATCACTATTAGATTGTGATCTGAGTCACTGTCAACCCCTGGAAAAGTTTTACAGTCTAATATTTGGTTTTTGTATCTTTGCCTCGCAAGTATGGAGTCCAACTGGTATCTTCCTGTGTCTCCTGGTCTCTTCCATGTATATATTCTCCTCTTGTGGTTATTGAAAAGTGTATTTGCAATTATTAGCTTAAACTTCTCACAGAATTCCACGAGCCTCTCTCCCCTTTCATTCCTATCTCCTAAACCATATTTCCCAATAATGCAGCCCTCTTTTCCTTCGCCTACTATAGCATTCCAATCTCCCATGATTATTAAATTTTCATCCTTCACAAACTTTATTTCTTCTTCTCTATCTTCATACATTCTTTCTATTTCATCATCTGCTTGTAAAGTGGGCATATAAACTTGCACTATGGTAATAGGTGTTGTTTTTGTTCAACCCTGACAACAATAATTCTATCAATAAACTGTTCATAATACATGACCCTTTGATCCGCTTTCTTGTTCATAACAACCTCAACTCCAGTTACACCATTCACTGAAGATGTAGTTATAATTCTATAATCTCCTGACCAAAAGTCTGTCTCATCTCTCCATTTTACTTCACTTAACCCCAATATGTCGAACTTTAACCTATTCATTTCCCTCTTTAGATTCTCAAATTTCCCAGTTACGTTCAAACTCCTAACATTCCACGCTCCGATTCTTAGGATGTTAGCTTTATCGATTCTCTTCTTGATGATCCTCTCCTGAGCAGTCCCCACCCGGAGATCCGAACGGGGGACTAGTTTATCTCCGGAATCTTTTACACAGGAGAAGTCCCTCATGAAAAAATAATAGATGAAATGGCTACATTTGCCGTAGATACCATAAGGGTCTTTGATGCAGTGGTTTGCGTTGCCTTCTGCATCCCCATACCGTTGTTCTTTGCTATTTCACCTGGATCTTCCACCTTTAAAGGCATTTTCCTACCCCAAGGGCAAGAGTAAAGAGTAAAGGGCAGGTCAAACAGTAAAGAGCAGTAGTGAGAAATATTAATTAATTATAATTCCTGCAGTGAATATCTCCAAGTTATGTAGCTTTTCAAATAAATGGCTCAGTTCATATAGCTGTGACTACTGAAAAGCGAACACTCCTTCCTCTGTCCACCTCCTGCTAGTATCAACAACTCTAATTACTAGTACTAACCCCTCCACGTGAGCCAAGTTGTTGGTAAACCCAGATTACCGACCCACCTACTAACAATAGTCTTCCACTCAACTCCTATCTCCTATCGCTCCATGTAGATAAGCTTCATTAGCATTTCCCATTTACAAACACTACAATGGAAAGTTGAGTGAAAAGTTGACAATTTGACTTCAGACAACGCGTATGTAATACCTTAAATCCGGAGACACTTGCGTCAAGATAGCCGTGTGCAGAATGGCAGGGAATGAAGAAAAAAGGTGATTCACATTCACCCTGACGACGAAAGAAATACCGAAAACAAAACAAAAAATGCTACCATCTTTTGAGAAATGCGTGGAAAGCTGTGAATCCAACGACACGCACGTATAGCGGAATGGAGTCTTAACACAGGATACATGGACCACATTCTGATGTGCACAGTACATGGATGGGATTAAAGAATTGAATTTCACAGATGAGTGTAATGTGAATGAGTTGCGTAGTCAAAATCATAGATGACCGAGTTCGCGCTTGTGTAAAAAGTAAGACCCTCATTGAAAGCAATATGTACTAAAATTTTGGTTATCTTATTCTGCGTTGATCTATAAAAATCAAAACATTTCATGATTATAGATACAACATAGAATGTGTTTTTCGCTGCATCTCGATCCTTGAAAATTTAAAATATGAGTCATATTACTTTGAAACCAAATTTTAATATTGCGTTAAATAATATATTTTAAATGTATAATTGAAATTAATCATTTTTATACACCCCAATAATGTTGTACACAGTACTAAACGATAATTTTGTGGATTGTAGTAGAACGTAAAAATTGGTCTCATTTTATAGATCTCGGACCAAGTAGCTGAGAAGATAAGTTGCGAGATATCTACGGACAGAAGATGCCGTTATGCGGTTTTTTCAGTAATGCCGCGAAACGAGAGTATCCAACGTACATAATCGCAACAATAAAATAATTACAGTTAAATAAAAACAATTAAAGTTAATGTTAAATTCATTCAAGTTAAATATAAATAAATATTTTCTAGAAATTTCTTCAATCATAAATTTTCAAATACCCATATGCGACAAAAATCACTCTTTCTTCGAAGAATAAATATAGTGGGCCATGATAAAACGTTCTTTCTTATCGATAGACATAAATAAAATAAGGTCATTTCTGCGTGGGCGACAGCGCGCGACAACTTCAAACGACAAAAGTGTAGCGTCACGTCGCCAGGATTGAGTGTCCTTCGTTTAAGCCAGATGGCGTCGCGTAAAATACGCGAAAAAAATAAAGGGGACGTCTCCTATCAAAATTTCATTAAGAGACGTTTTTTATATCTCGAAACTTGCACAAAACCCTTTCGGACGAGGTCACGACGAACTTGATCGTACTTGCACAATGATCTCTTGTATGATCAAGTAGGTCGTGGATAAAATGTAGAGTTTGACGGGCGACAAAACTGAAGCCACTTTGAAGTTCAAGCGTCGTCGAATGTCGCGTTTGTAGCGCTATAGTGACGCCGTCGTTCACAATCAGGACAGTCTCGAAACTACAAGTATGTGTTTGTGTCTTGTCGCTTGAAGTTGTCGCACGCGTTGGTCGCCCACGCACGACACGGTCTAAGTTCAATTTTGCTCTATAAAACTTTCCCGTATTTCTTTTGGATCACTTCCCATTCAAATGCAAACTGGGGTACAGTTGAACCCCTCTCAACCGGTGCGGTCAGTACCGAGATCCTGACCGGTTTCCCGTTTGACCGGTTAATCCGACGTTCCAGTGAAAATTCGATTTTCGTAGAAAAAGGGTCTACAATTTCATTAGGTTATCATGAACATACAAGCAAATGAATCGTCATTGCAACTCATTTTATTGTACTGCATGTACATATATTGTTTCGAAAAACCAACAAGACACGATTGAAATGATCACGCAGGTAAATGTATCAAAATTGTTTGAAGCGGACAATCACCGTTGCGTACATGTGTGGTTCGCGCCTGCGCAATATGATCAAAATCGAGGTTGCCGCTTAAAAGATTATATTAGTTAATTATTTAATTAGTTATTTATATTAGTTTCCCTCGGGAACCGGCAGAGATAAGGGGCAGCGCTGCTCCCTCCCGCCACGAATAGTTGAAAAGATTAAGTTCCCAGTTCCACTGACTGAGAGCGCCACTGACCTGACCGCAGACCAGCTGCGGACAATTGAACGTTGACACATCGATTGTCGTCTTCACAAGGCTGCGAGGAACGGAGAGCGGGAGAAAAGTGAAATAAGCAAATTTTCTTTTAATTTTAATTTTTAGTCATTTTTCCATTCTGAAACAACAAATAACTTGTGCATTATTGAATAGCATGAATCTTACTTTAGCAATTCAATGCATTATTAATCTAACCAATTAAAAGTCATCTTGACAATGAATCAATGTTTTTTATAGCATCCAATCAGATATTTTACCTCAACAATAAGCCGTATTTCTTATTGATTCTTCTTTAATCTTGCTGGTTAATTGTCAGCAGAGAGTGGTTGGCTGTGGACCCAAGGCGTGTGTTGAAGTTTTGTTTGTGTACATATATAAATGAACACGAAAACATTAAACAATCTCATCTAACGTCGTGTCATCCTGTTTTACTTTCCAAGAAAAGCCCGTCAAACAGTCAATGTTTGAGTCATAACCAGGCAGCTATTTTACTCTGGAAGAGAGAGAGAGGGAGAAAAAAGCTTCCACAGATAGACCGGTTAATCCGAAAACCGGTTGATCCGAGTTAAGAGGTGTTCTACTGAACCTATAATTTTTACGACAATAAGCTAGTTCCCGAGTGACTTCATTTTAAAACAGATCAAACGCTAATTTAATTTAGTTAACTTGTACTATAGTTTGTAAATAGTAACATTCTTAGTTACTGGGTCAAACTATAACAAGGATATATATTACTAATTCAGTCTATAATGAGAAAGAATGGTTCAAATATGTCCTTTTATCACTCAAAAATTTTCTGGTCAATTCATTCAGCATCCCAATTTCAATAATAATTGATAAGTTTATTGTCAAAAACAGTACAAACTGCGTATGACCACGTGGAGGACTATAAACTAATTTACAAGCAAGGGACCATCCCATCAATTCCGATCAAGGGCCCTAAGGCAGAGGCGGATTCAAAAAAAGATCAGCAAAAGTTCCTAGATAAGATAAAAAGTTAGCTGCGAGTTATAATACATATATAATGATTGTAATTTTACGCAAATATTTTTGTAAATTTACATGTACAAGTTATTATCGAACTATAGATTATTCTGAGTATAGTGTTTAAAAATCATAAGAGTTGAAAAAACACTAAATTCACGATTTATTGTTACAATAAACACGCCCCTAGACAAAGCCTAGAGAACCTGTATAAGAAATCCGCCTCTACCCGAAGGAAAAACAGAGAAAAACCCGGAACAGGATAGTTTAACGTTTTTTAAATAATTAAAGTAAAAAAGTTAAAATTTAATTGAAATTTCTTCACATATTTCGAGCACAAATTTTCGTAGGTTGCTCCTGTTTTGAGGTCAAAGAGTTCGTTCGTAATGAAGAGTAAATGACAAGCAAGCATTACTTTCAATTTCACCTTCCAAATTCAATGATCTTAGACAAAGTTTAATTTTATCTGTTCATAATATTACAATTAAATTCTATTGCATTCGTTCACCAATTTCCTGTCCTTCAATACTTTTTTCTTTCTTCTAATTAGACCTCCAAGTCTTCTCATCTCTCTTGCAACACCTTGTCGGGGAAGATTTTTTATTGCTTCACAATAAAGTCTCTTCCTCTCCAAAATAAATTCTCAAAAAGGTTCAAATAACAAGGTTTATTATGTAAATAAAGTCGTCGTGACGTACACAAAGGATAGCACGAGACGACAAACGGCGAGCGTTGAAAGTTCAATGTGAATCTCGTTCTCGTAACTCACGCTTGAGGCTAGTCAGTGGTCAATTACAAGGAGTATCCTTTTTCGTTGTCAGATGGCACCGCTGGTGGTGTCGGTCGACGAAGTGTTACGTTCAGTAACGTGATGGCGCCTCCAGTCGAAGTCCTTCGTGTCTTCACCGTTAGAGGACACCGCTGGTGGTGTCGGTCGACGAAGTGTGGCGTTCAGTAGCGTG
>NNCF01133715.1:74761-111917 GCA_002313205.1 Laupala kohalensis
GCATGTCAACCAAGGAGTCTTCCACTATGTACAATATTAGGATTCTTTGGTGTCGTATGCTGATGCTAGCTTGAATGTTTGACGATCGTCATAGCGACCAGTATCAACAACATGGCGCATCGTCGTAGTTTTCAGCTCATGGGGGGAGATTCATCGATACTTATTAGGTATGTATAATGATTATGTAGAAATGCTCCTACATATATGCAGGAAGTTTCTGTAATATGTAGGAATGTGTCCCTACAACCTTAAACATTTTGAAAGAAATTGTCTACTGAATTTACGGAACTCCGACTCGGTGTTACAACAGCAACCGTCCACTGGATTTATGAAACTGCGACCATCGATTCTATTATATTCTGGAATTTGTTTGTGTATTGGCTACTGGAAAATAAAAGTTGTTTTGTTTCGAACGAGTGTCAGTTATTAACGACATAACAGCACTATTTCATTAAAATTTTGTAAAATGTAAATTATTCGTCGAAATTATACGATTTGACGAAATTTTTTATGTTTGTTAAATCCAAAATAAAACAACAAATAATCCAATAAATTTGATTATAATTGATTTTTTCCTTCTTGTTTGAAAAACTAGTAAGTAAATTCATTTTGATCTTCCAATATAGATGGATTTTATTTCTTCCTGAGTAAAAGAAGATTAGTTCCAAGCAACGCCGGGTAATCAGCAAGTAATCATATAATTCTGTACGTGTGCATATGCACCTGACGTCTTTTTCTAATTCAGAAAACTTACCCAGGTTTCATTTCCGGTTTACTTGCATCAGATCAAGAGTAAATGGATACTTGTGGCACTTACTGAAGATACTCAATTGTGTACATCGTGTATTGTGTTCAAATAATCTGAAGCAGCTCAGTTCAACTTATCTTAGTCCGTGGGCCTATTTATATGCACTTACGATAGATTGCGCCAGCACGGGATGGGGTTTGGCTAAATGTTTCCCAATAAATAAAACAGAAGGGTCATATTTATTTGTAACGCGGTATTTAATTATCATCACAAAATTTATATTATTTTAAGTTGGAAAAATATAATATGGTTTATTTTGAAAAACTATTTTTTAAATTTAGTTGTAATAAAGTTAGTTGTAATTTTTTAAATTTAGTTGTTCCGCCGCGGGCAGCGCTGATCTGAAGGATTCTATGCATAAAATCGTTAAAAGAGATGCGCTGATCATACAAATAACTGTGTGTATGTATATCGATCAGGCCAGCTATGGACCACGAAAGAGGAGTACCAGTAAGGTCCAGTTATTGATTTGAGTTTACTCACACTGTATCCGAGCATTACAACCGCTGTTGTTAGTCGCAGAGGTCGGGATCTTCATACATCCCAGCTAATTAAACTGGGACATGGATACAAAGAGCTACAGATATTATCTTGCCTCGCCCGGGTATCGAACCCGGGATGATTTGGTGAAGAGCAATCACGCTGACACCGTGGTCACGACGTGGACTACAAATAACTGTGATACAATAAAAAATCACAAAAAATAAAAATTATAATTAAATTCACGAGATATAATATTTCAATATCACGAGATACAATATTTTAATGTTGGAAGAATAATATGATTCTACATTGATGGAATAAGTTGGCTAAGCTCAGTGATTTGAGTATTGATCTGGTGGCTGGACGATCGAGGTTGGATTTCCGGTACCTCCACGTCCAGACAGACTCTCAGGCCCCCTTAGCATGCTATAAAATGAGTACTTGGTCCTTGTGTCGAGGCTGAGTAAATGTGGAGCTATACTCACCGTTAACCTGTTGTGGGACAGAGTATTTTTGACGTTCATGAAGTAGTTCAAATAGTTCATGTTTTCTGAATTTTAATATAGAAACATCAGATGAACTGGAAACCTACGTTTCATGAACGTTCTGAATACTGTTATAGTTAGTTCCAATTACAATGGAACAAGTTTGGATGACTTTACATGCAGATAACGTCATTTTAAGCAATATTTTGATTCAATTTCCGGCTGGATGCAAGACAAGTTTTTCACAATAGCTACTAATTAAATATTTTGCGTGGTTTTTCTAAACACTGACGAATTCAGTGAAAAACATTCGTCTCGTATACATTAATGAATATGGTTTAAAATATTCCTTACTTGATAATCTCCACATGGTCCGCGACATACTCCTTCAGAAATCTTGCTGCCTGTGCTCGAATTCTGTCTTGATGAACTCTCCACTCAATATCGTCTTCTCTTTAGCGTACTTCTCCTCTTCAGCGCATTTCATTTTGTTTCTGTCACAAAATTCATTGTTCCAAACATCATTTATTTCTTCCCCACCACCAATGGCTATTGCCTGGCTATTGCTTCCACGATTTCAAATTTCTTTTTGAGCCCCAGTGCTTCATGTGATTGTTGCCATATTGTCATGAGAGCGGCATAGAGTGCGTTGAGCTCAGTAGATAGCATGATCAGAAAGAACAATCAATAATAGTACATGTGACCAAGCTATAGACGTGGAGGAACAAATTGGCGCGGAAGCTTTTGTTACGTTGGGAAGTATGTTGGAATAATGCGCATGAGGGACGTGACTTATATAAAAAAGTATAAAGAATGTTAAATTTGCTCACACAAACAAGAAATGGTTTCGGCCGAATAGCCATGTACTATAAATTATGACAGGACATGGGGTCATGAATGAATATTTATACAAAATGAAGTTAAGTGACAATGATATTTGTATATGTGAAGGTACAGATACGACTGTAAATATGACAACGAAAGACAAGAATTATTACTATTTATGAAAGAGGAAGGAGTTTATACATCCGACAATTGGCCAAATCTTATACGGAATGAAGAAGTTTTTGGAAAATTCCAGGAAATTATAACAATAATGATGTGTGTAAGGGAAAGCATTGAAAACAGAAGTTGGATAGTTGTTGCGCCCGTCAGGTAAATATTCCGTAAGAAAGAGATCATATGAAAGAGAGACGAATGAGAGAGAATTAAACCCGAGTAATGGCCTTTGAGTCCAGGGACCGGGATAAAGGATAAACGAATTGAAAAGAAAAATCTTCGTGGCGGATGAGCGGATAAGCGTGTTTCATAGCAGCAAATGAGAACTGAGTGGCCCAACCAATCGCTCTGCACACGCTGCTTATATCCCTTTCCTCTGCGAAATTAGGCATAATAATCATGGGTATCAGGAGAACATAATTGATACACAATATCCTGCAAAGGCCACGGACACGACCCCCCCCCCCCCCCCCCCNCCATTCGCATCTGGCGAGTAATGCCAATTTCACCGACAGACAATGACATCCTCTTTTCACTATAATGGTGCTGAACAAATGTTTTAGTGGGAATATTACTTATAATTCACTGGAAAATAGAAAAAAAGCTTTAGTATTTAATGCGTATTAATTCGGCCCAGAAGACCCAGAACTAAATCAACTAGAGGTGCAAAACCATTGCACATACTTTCTCATATACGTTTCTCCATCTGCAGCATAAGAGAGTGACCAAAAATATCGTAAAACTCTCATGTAAATGTAGTTTCGTTGTAGACAGAAATTGATGTATGTTCGAATCTGTATTACGTTTGCTGTCCTGTTATGTATTTTTATCATCATCATATCTTTCATTTCAGTTTACCAAAAGTCTACTTGGTCCATTTACACTGCTAAAGATTATTGAAGCTTCTTGAAACCGTAAACTAAAGTGTAAGTGTAGCAGACAGAAATTATTTTTCTGCGTCTTTACCAAACTTTCAAGCGAAATACCGCTAATGCGGTTGTAATGCATATTAATAGTACTTTATGCACACAAAATTTACGCAAAATCGTTGGAGCAGTTTTTGAGAAATATTCGAAAGAGTAGTTTGACCTTCATGTGAAGTAACCTTTGTTTTAAAGTAAAAAAAATTAGAGCACGTGCATCGACAACAAGTAAATTCTACTGTAAACACGAAATATGCATTAAATACATTCCTCCGTTTACTCAGAAACGCTACGCACAGACGGGCGGACGGACGGATGTTACGCCGAAAACAACTTTTTCTGTATCAAGGATAACCAAAACGGGTATTTCCGTCGAAGACTCGCTTTCGCATTTTTTTACGGTTACAAAACTTTCGATATACTGAGTATGTGAGAAAGTAACAATGATTTTATAGGTTCGTTATCACATACATACCTCGATTTTTATTAAAAGAAATATTCGTACTTTGTTGCACCGATAAAAGACGCTTTTGAACTGCATATATAACCGTACAAAAGTGGTGTTTTCATCAGTGAAGACAACTTGATTAAGCATTATTCCTTACTTCTTCATTGCGTGTAGCGGTACTCGATACAGTAATTGTTAAATCGATTGAAAGGTACAACGCAGGTGTTCCAGAGCTTAAATCAACTCCAGAATTATTCAAAAGATCTCAATACGTATCAAACAATTTAATTAGGGGATGGAATGGCAATTCTCTTTGCTTTGGCATATCCTTCGAAGGATATCAATGGAATAAAAAAGAAGCCCCACCGGTGGCTGACATGGTAGTGATGTTGCTCCGAGTCATACCCGGGTGCCATGGGGCAAGAAAAATACGTAGCTTTTTACATTAATGTCCCAGTTCATATAGCTGTAACTACTGAAAAGCGAGCCCTCCTTCCTCTATCCACCTCCTGCTAGTATCAATAACTCTTACTATTACTAACACCTTCACGTTGGCAAAGTTGTTGGTAAACCCAGCTAACCGTCCCATCTACTAACAATAGTCCCTACAACGCCTTACTTTACCTCCTATCGCTCCATGTAGATAAGCTACAATAGCACTTAGCTACATTTCCCATTTACAAATACTACAATATTAGAGAATATGGTAGTAAATAAGTATATAGCATAACTGAAACCTCTCTACCTCTCGTGGGCTGCAGACAATACACTAATAGAGCACCTGAGTCGGAAGCTGTTTCGTAAATATTTTAGTCACCGGGATGAAAGACATTCTTTCGATTGAACATAATTAGTGTTGCTTAGGATTAATGAAGATAAAAAATCTCCAAACGATACAAAGAAGTATAATTTAAATTAATTTAATTATAGTTGGAACATGAATTATAAGAGTTAAAGTAATACAAGTGCAAACCCATAAATAATCGCATTGAAAACGGGTAGCTGTCACGAAAAGGAACAATTTGACTACGTTTTTTCAAAATAAAAATTATTTAAGATTAAATTCATTTTCTTGACGTTTAAATGTTCAATAAATTATTATATTTATTACCATCTTATTATTACTTAATACCTTATAAATACTTATTACCACCAGTGTTAAAGTATTGTTTTCTTTGTGAAATTGTTAGCATAAATCCTAGAAAAACCGGTCAAAAACCTTGACGAAATGTAATGGGAAATGGTAATTTTGCAAACATTAATTGTATAGTCTGTAATAATAAAATATTATAGTAAAACCATATAATATATTCTTTTAACCGATTAAAATCTAAGAGATAAAATTCAAGAGTTAACATTGTCAGGAGTATTCACATTATCCGAGTAACGTAGCCTTTAATTTTATTTCACTAACGATTTCGTGCAGTGGCGGCGATTGGGAACCAAAAAATTTTTCGAAGTTACGTTTCGATTTAAAAAAATTAATTTCCAATAATTTCCGCGTAACAACCGCGGACTGCCAAAATCCGTCTGCGCCTACCGTATATCTTATCTCTCGAGAACCACTTGCTATCCGAGCGATAAAATTGCTGGTGAATGACGCTCTTAAGGGCTCTTATGACCTTGACGAGCCCTAAAGTCCCACAAACAAACAAAAAGACGCACTTAACCAACTTCATGGTATGAATTATGTTCTCAGGAAAGGTTTTAGTATATATTTTGTCAAGTTAGGAAAAACCAATGATAGGCAATGATGATATTAGTGAATCAGCTCCGGAAAAAATTCATCTTATATATTGTTTTATTTGTAAATGGGAAATGTAGCGTGCAATTGAAGCTTATCTACATGCGGCGGTAGGAGGTAGGAGTTGGGTGGTAGGTCACTATTAGTAGGCGGACCGTTTAACTGGGTTTATCAACAACTTGGCCCACGTGGAGGGGTTAGTAGAAGTGGTTAGTAATAGAGTTATTGATACCAGGAGGAACTGGATAAAGGAAGGAAGGTTTGCTTTTTACTAGTTCAGCTATATGAACTGGGAAATTAATGTGAAAAGCTACAAATTTTCTGGCCCCATCGGGAATCGAACCCAGGATGACTTGGTGGTGAGCGACGCCACTGCTGGGGCTAAAAAAACGTTCATCTTCGGAGAGAGAGATTTTTGCATCTGCTGCCTAAACGGTTAGATATAGATGAAAGGCGAAGTAGTTCTTCTTAGTTCCACAAAAATGTCCGCGAGAGCGCAAAACTCGCTACAAAGGTTAATGTAAATTATTGAAAAATAGCTTTTAAAAATAAACGTGTTAATGGACTTCAATTGAAGAGAGTGTTTCAAATAGGTAAAAATAAATCTTCATCCAATGAAATGTGTTCTTGGTTTTGTACATTTACGACAAATGAAAACTGTCTTTAAATTGTCAAATTTGCACGAATAGTTTAGATTTTACAAGCGTTTTATTTTCGCAAACCGCCGCTGCCGCCTCGATAGGACCAGGCAAGCACTTGATCGGCGCTGTATCCGGCGTGCGGTGAACACTTAATTATTTTCAAAAATAATATCACAGCCAGAACCCTCAATATTAAATGGGTTGCTTACACACAAACACGTGCGGTGGGTTGTTAATTAAAAATAAATGTCAATAAAATATTAGCGTTTAACTTAATTGATGGGACTGGTCTCCTGAGTCACGTGGAAAGACGCGACACTGGGAGAGACAGCGTGGATTCGAAGGGACGGTTGTCGATGGGAAAACGAGTAGGATTAGGAAATGTGGGAGGTGGAGTGTTGAAGTGCGAGTCTATAGAGGGACGCGGGTGGTGTAGTTCATGAACAAGACGAGAAGTGAAAAATCTCCATTCTATCGAGAATAGACGAGGGAATTATGGGGATGTCAGAGAAGTGAATTTAGTAAGGGTGTGATTGACCATGCGAATTCCCTCTCGTGGCGCAGGTGGTAGCGTCCTCGCTCTTCACCAAGTCATCCCGGGTTCAATTCAGAAAAAAATGTAGCTTTTCACATGAATGTTCCAGTTCATATAGCTGTGACTACTGAAAAGCGAACCCTCCACCTCCCGCAAGTATCAATAACTCTATTACTAACCCTCCCACTTGGGCCAAGTTGTTGGTAAACCCAGGTAACCGGCCCACGTACACTAATACCATTCTACCCTCCCACCTCCTATCGCTCCATGTAGATAAGCTTCCACTTATAAAATAGAAAATTATCTAGATAATAGATGTACAACAGAGATACATTTGAAATAGTGTGGAGGGACCCGTCCATCCTGGTATCTCTCTTTATGGGCTCCTCCCAAAATGAAATTCTTTTTTTTTTTCATTGTCTATGGTCATTCGTCACAAATATTCACCTAATCTTTAAAAGTTCCATGAAATGTATGATAGAAACTTCCATCATTACACATATTGCATATCACATCTTCTCTTCACGGCATATTACTTGTGTCGCGTTTTTGAGTCCCTGTTTAAGTAATTGGCCGAGCGAGGGGACCCAAGCGTGACCTTCAGGCGCGGAGGACGCCTGGATGAGGAGATCATTAAGGGAGGGGGTTACCCTAAGTGAAGAGGAGGGGTAGGTAGGGGTGAACCCAGTGAGACTCAGTCTCAGATGAAAACCCTTTTTAATGTTTATTCACACATGACGGCATGGGCGGCGAAGCATGGGCCAGGTCAGAGTGTCTCCAGCAGTTCTCATCATCCTTCGTCTGCTCCAGGCGGCTGAGAGAGAGAATGACGGAGACGAGGGTTGAACCCACGGCAGTTAAGGAACTATTCAGGAGTCATCGCAGTGTCCCCCACGGGGGTCGACTGAGACGAGGAAAAGGTGGGAGTGACGAGGTGGAACACCGGCGACCTCTGTGGGGGTCAGATCCGGACGCTAGGGTAGCGTGCACTCTCTCTACTCACGGTCTACTCCTCCCTCTGCCTGCGTCTACGAGCCTTCTCTTTAAATGTGTTTTGAACATGCAGTCTCGACACTGTCACCCGGCTTCATGACCCAGTTCCTGCGCCGCGAGCCACTTCGTCTTCACGATACTTTTAAGAGTTGGTCCTGTTCTTGATATTGTTCATTTCCCTTAATTGCACACATAGTGCTTCCTCCTCCTGGTTGAACATATCGTTCATTTCCTCAGTTGCCATCGACGATTATTTGCCAAGCACAGCGGTGTCCAAGAGAGGAGGCATGGGATGGAGTTTGGCAAATTCCGCCCGACGAATTAAACTAATGGGTCTTATTTATTTGGAACGCGATATTTTGGATAGCAATATACGAGTCGCGAAATGGCCCAGACAGTTTCGAGTTGTATTTCTATGGCTTCTTTCATGGAGCAAAAAATGTTCTGTATGGTTTTTAAGTCACCTTTCCGACATCCTTAAAATTTACACACAAAATATTTATTTTTAAATGTAATTTTCAAAAATTAGTTTTATTCTACTACTGCAATCATTTTATACTAACTGTTGAAGTAGAATAGTTTTAATGAAATGTCAAGTTGATGCGAAATATTTTTGGAAGGTCACATTATCTTTTTTGGTTTGTAATATCAATTTTCATGTAAAAAATATAATCATGGTATATTTTACAGGAAGAAGTCGTTTTTCTAGCAGTTATTGTTGACCCTTAAAATTTTGCTGAATATCGAATTTGATCTGTTAAAGATGCATAATTTTCCTCCCAAAATAATCTCAATAACTTCCGTTCAAGCGTCAATCAATTTTAAGTAAACCCGTGGATATATTACAATGTCCTTCATAATAACCGCTGCACCCAGAAGGACGAAGCGGATTGCAATCATTCTTGGAACGCGGATAGAGGGTACCACATTTACTAAATGATAAAACTTTCACAAATCCAGGAACAATATTTACAACCGCATTATTCTAATAGCATATTACCAAATGTATTCTCAATTCGGAAGGGGTCAGCATAAGCTGTGGGTCATCGCAAAGTATTATTATAAGCTGGAATTTATTTTGAAAAGTCTTTTTAATATTTAGTTTTTTAATAAACGTTGTTCATATTGTTATGGTAATACGAACAAAATTTTTATATTTTCTGTCATCGGACATGCCGTGTCAAATATTAATTCTGAAAGTATAGATTTATGAAACAAACTTGTGCCCCCGAACACTTATAATTTGATTTAAAATGTAATAGAACTCGCGGGCAGGAAAAGTAGCGCTCTATTTGGACAGCGCTGGTATACCATATTGCACCGAGCCCCACCCGTGGCACAGGTGGTAGTGTTGTAGCTCATCACCAAGTCGTCGCAGATTCGATTCCCGAGGGGGCCAGAAAATTTGCAGCCCAGTTCATATAGCTGTGATTACTAAAAAGCAAACCTTCCTTCTTCTATTCAGCTCCTCCTAGTATCAATAACTCTAACTATTACTAACCTCTCCACCTGGGCCAAGTCGTCGGTAAACCTAGATAACCGACAGAACTCCTAAATCCTATAGATCAGCTTCAATAGCATGCTACATTTCCCATTTACAAATAAAATATAACAAAATATTGCACCGCACTGAAACCCTGCAGCAGGATCGTTTTGGAATTTGAGTGGGGGAGGTGATGTCAGTAACCACACCCACGGCGATACATCAGACGCCTTTTGGCCTGAGCATGAACCAGTTGATGGAATTAAGAGTTACGTTGAACGATGATCGAAATAAAATAAATTAGTTTCTATTTTACGATACCTGTACAATACGTTCATTGTGAGGATGCTTCTATCACTGCGTTGCGATCGGACAAAAGCCACTTGGCAGCAACATGCTTCGACTAGAGTCCTTAATAAAAAAAGAACCGTCAAGGGAGGAAATATAATCCGGAAAATACTACGCGCAATTTCTTATAGTTGTTTAAATTCGCTGTAATGGGTAAGACGTGTCTTGTGTCCCTCCCTTTCTCCTTGCTCCACCAGGAAGAGTCGAGGACAGATGACATCTGACGCCAAAAGGACTATGAGAATTTGTGCGTAGTAAATATGGCTGTTATGAGAAATTATATGCTCTAAAGTTGTTGACATGTTCGAGCGAGGAAATAAATTACAGGAAAACATATCGGGAGAGACTGAAAACAGAATCAACAAATCCTGCATTACACAGCACACACATGATGCAAATATTGACGAAAGGATACATTGAGTTGCAAGGGCATATGCTCAGAGTAATAGAGCCTTATTGTAAGAAGAAAACAGCAGGGTACAGATATGGACAAACGAGGTGGGACCGGGAATTAACACAGGCGGAGAAAAGACGCAATCAACCACGGCGGCGATACCAAAGAGGACAGTCGGGTACGGAGAGCTACGAGATAGACAAGAAGATGTAGAGAGAATACATTAAGACATTCAAAAAAAAAAATTAAAAAAAAAAAATGATACGTCAGAAGAAGGCAGATTGGGAAAAGTATGTTTCGGATAGTTTGGCGAATAATATATGGGGGTTACCATGTGTGATTGGACGGGAAAATTTTGGGGAAATGTACAGACTGACTTGGGGCTAACAGCAGGATGACAGGATACAGGACAGGCGATGGTTGAAGATATATTAAAAGGTGAACCGGTGACGCAGCAGAATGTGTGTAAACATTACCAGATCTAATGAAAAATTTGATTTTTCACCTAGCATTACAATCTGAGCCATGTGCAGACTGTAGTTCTAGTGATCAAACCCATCTCCGCTTGAAAACAATATTTTTTAAATGGGGCTTTAGGCTTTGTTAACATCGAGGTCATTAGAGCCTTTAAAAAAACAAATAGGCGATACAAAACTCTCACCACTCGCTAATGGGGAAAAACAATACAAATGGAACCGTAGAAAAAGGAGATGATTTGAAAACATTTATTTACGTAAGAAATAAAACATAAAATGAAAATAAATAAAGAATAAAAATCTAACAAGACATTGAGACACTGATTTCATTAGCATTTTATTTACAACGAGAAAGACAATCTCCAGTTATACCAAAAATATAAGGCATTCCATGTATAAAATATGACTTAGAAATTATCTACCATGTACAGTTAGATCACTGGCATTCACTGAGCAGCAGCTAGAAACCTTTTTCATTCAAAACTGTATAAAATTACTTCAGACCCTCATCTAAAATTATCTAAAATATTAACAGTAAAAGCTATTATGTATATAACAATAAATATAACAATAAAAGAACTTCTTGACTTAAAATTAAATTGATTTAAAACAAATAATAAAAATCATTCTATTCCCATAAAGTTTCAAACAGGAAGGTTTTGTAACATACAGTTAATAGGTGTATAATAATTTCAGTATCACTAACTCTCAGGTGGATTTTTACATTGTGTGCAGTGTTCCATGTTTTGGTCGAATTCTTCAATCTGAAGAGTCATTTCAAAGAAATTAAATCTGTCATGTATGTTTCGAGACGCCAAGGTTAATACTTCTTGTGGACTAACACCAGGTCCTAAAACAAAAGACAATATTTAAGAACTAAAGTAAAATGAAAAGCAGAGCACTTCCAGAACATACAAAACAGAAGTGATAAGCCTACCCAAGAACGCATTCCACAAAACAGATTGGCTCAATAACAATTGAGGATGCATCTAAGTAATTAACCAGAAAATCTGGTTTCCATTATTCAATAATTATGTTACATCATAGCACAGTTGTGGTTGATAATATGTATCTCATTAAGTTACAAATTTGTTTATAAGTCAAGAAAAGTGTGACTGAATACCTAATAGTTTTGCAATCACCATACCAATTGAATTCACGGATTATTGGGTTCTGATAGTTTATTTTGATAATTTATGTCTATTAAATTTTAAACTGATGATGATGATAACAGTTTATCTGTCAAAATTGCTCTTGCTCAATGTGGAAAATGGAGAAAACACATTATTAAATTAGATGAATTAATAAACTTTTAACCAAGTTTATCCAATTCTTATTCCACAGGCCTTGAAATTAGTACTTCGGGAAAGTGATTACATGTATTGCATGCAAGACATAACATGTACCATGTAGGTTTACAGGTTTTACTTAAAAACAAGAATTTTGTGATGAGCCATTTTCCTACAAAATCATGCACGACTTAAAATGTTTTACACCCATATATGTAAACCATAGTACATATGCTACTTACGAATTGCAAGATGAGCAGCAAGAGCTGTTTTATCCAAACTTAAGGCCCAAATTCTCAAATTATGTACTTTAATGACACCATCAATCTGAAGGAATGTATCCATAACTGCAGCAAAATCTATTCCTTTTGGTATACCTACAATGAGAAAACACACAGATGAGACTGTGTTTTAAAATCTTGTGAAACATTTAACGCAATCCAGTAGACTATTTTACCTTCCATAAGAACTACGAGTGTGTCCTTAATTATAGCGAAAGTAGTGAAGATAACTAAAATTGAAAAGAGGAAGGTGCAAATTGGATCAACAATACTCCATTCAGG
Organism: Laupala kohalensis; assembly: GCA_002313205.1. Classification (NCBI taxonomy): domain Eukaryota; kingdom Metazoa; phylum Arthropoda; class Insecta; order Orthoptera; family Trigonidiidae; genus Laupala; species Laupala kohalensis. The sequence continues at coordinate 87,374 of NNCF01133715.1, forward strand.
CTAAAACAGAAATGGCAAATTAATACACAAAATTGAGTAAAGAACATTTAATGAACTTTTAAACATACGTCATACAAAGTACTTAGAAACTAAATGCTAGTCGTATAACTTCTAATTCATAACACAAATATTTTCTGCCTCATAGAACTGAAAATACCAATGCATATGTATATATAACACAACCCACTTTCAGTAATGCACAAATTGGACATAAAATTTATCACAAATAAAATTCCAATTTCAGCAAGAACAGTCAAAATACAAGCACCATAATGTTTCTATGTACTTTATACATTCACTATTTACATGCACGCAACACGTAAATACAAATACCTTGAAATATATAAACAGAGCAGCTACAAGAACACCAAAGCTTTGAAGAAAATCTCCCACAACATGTATGTATGCAGCACGGACGTTAATGTTTTGGGTACGCTCCCCGGTGTGGGGATGTGCTGCTTCTACTGCTTCGTGAGAAGCAGCACCACCATGCGAATGGCCATGGGAATGACTGTGAGACCCTCCATGGGAGTGACCATGTTGGTGCAGAGTCAAACCCATTCTAGAAGGCAAGAAAGCACACATTAACACGTTTCCTTCTGTAAGTAATACTCCAAACGTACATCCCTAGACTTCCCGAAGCTTAACAGACAAGGAAAGACTTTCTCTTGATGATTGATAAGATTAATACCAAATCAAATAATCCTACTTTTTATGAACAGACATATATTTACTCTAAAACACAAATAAATAAAATATTAATTTTATTTAAAAATAACAAAAAAATAATTTGTTTTATTTTATTTATTTGTGTTTTAGAGGAAATATATGACTGTTCATAAAAAATAGAGTCGTTTGACTTGGTATTAATTATATATTCACGCAGAAAATATGACTGATTGAAAAGATTGGTAGTAACCTCAAAGCAGAATATTTTTTATCTTTTTGCAATGGTTAGTGATAAGATGAAAAACTTTCTGCGGGTGTGGGCATTTCAGTGAGAAATTAATCACAAGAGGTTTTATAGGTGGATAAGTAAGCAATTTACACATGATCAATGCTTTGTTTTTATTTAGCTTAGTAAATATTGAAAATTTATTTTGAATAATAAATGGATAACAGTAGGTACATATTAAATAATTTCTTTGGTAAATATTAAATCCGCCACTGCCCATGGGCCCTTGATCGGAATTGATAGGATGGTCCTTTGCTTGTCTCTGGAGAGTAACTTAGTTTATTGCCTCCCACATGGTCATACACACTTTGCAACTGCATTTTTGACATTAAAGTTTATACGTTTTAAAATACTTTAGTTTCAATAAAACATGTTATAAAATTATAGATATGACTTAAAAATTCTTTAATCCTTAACCTATAATTTTGCATTACATTTTCTTATGCTCTGAACCATGGCAAGGATTTATTCAAAACTCCTTGGATTCTCCTTATAACTTTGGACGTTACTGCTCCAGACATTAATGTATTTTTTGAAACTTTTGACTGCAAGGCAAAGAACACAAAATGAAGAACCAAGGTGTCTTCGTGCCAGGGTATAGACGAAATTTCTCTCTATGCCCTGCAAAAAACATTAATTCTGTACGATATCTTCCTGCAATCCTCATTTACGTTCTGCGACAAAGTCACACCGTCACTTGATGTTCTTCTTTGGGGGATGGTAATTCACAAAAATTACAAATTCACAACTTTCCCATACTTACACCAGATTCACAAGCACTCCAATGGCAGAAGTGATGAGCATAATTTTGGCATCGATTTCAAAGTCTCTGTCTATAATGCGATGTATTGCCAGGTACACTAGGACTCCGGTCACCACCCATATCATAAGCACTGACGTGAGAGCTCCAATCACTTCTGCTCTGTACCACCCGAAGCTCATGCGTCTGGTCGCAGGTCGACTGGCAACCCACAGTGAGAACAGGGAGATCATAAAGCTAGCAAAGTCTGTCAAAAGGTGAGCAGCATCCGTAGCTATTGCCAAACTAGAAGAGAGTACTCCGCCTGGAAGAAATGAATTCAATATTTATTTAAATATTAACTACTACAACTGACATTCATTAAAGAATCTAAAATAATAAATAATGAAAGACTTACAACCTTTTATGGATGAACAATATATATTTTTTGAGAATACAAAACATTTTAGATACATTAAATATTTATCATCCTAGGATAAAATTAATATTAGAAATGAAAAATAATACTTAACTAAATTTTCTTGATGTTTTGATTAATTGTGAGGACACTAAACTATCTTTTAATTAGTATAAATAAATAAATAAATAAATTTATTTATTGTCAAAAATCAGTACAAACTGCGTATGACCACGTGGAGGACAATAAACTAATTTACTCTCCGGAAGCAAGCAAGGGACCATCCCATCAATTCCGATCAAGGGCCCTAAGGCAGAGGCGGATTCAAAAAATTCAGCAAAAATTCCTAGATAAGATAAAAAGTTAGCTGCGAGTTATAATACTAATAGAATGTCAATATGTTTGTAATTTTAAGCAAAAAATTACATGTAAGTTATTATCGAACTATAGATTATTCTGAGTATAGTGCTTAAAAATTGAAATAACACTAAATTCACGATTTATTGTTACAATAGACCCGCCCCTAGACAAAGCCTAGAGAACCTGTATGATAAATCCGCCTCTACCCGAAGGAAAACCGGAGAAAAACCCGGGCCAGGATGGGGCTACAGAATTTATGTACACAAACGTGCCAATGTTGAGTACACATAAAACTAAATTAATATGAGCCATAAGACAACACAATCATGCAAGAAAATAGTTTTTGAAATTGTTATAAGTTGTTTAAAAAGTACTACAGCAATGGCGTGATAAAGCACAAGACGAATTTAACTTTTGTTAAAATCAATAAATTCTTTTACAGTGTAGAAGCACTGGTGCAGGAGGTAGTTTTTAACCGCGGATTTGAAGATATTCAATTTCATAATATCTTTTATATTCTTGGGCAGGGAATTATATAGAACGATTCCCGAATGGTATGGTCCCTTTTGGCAAAGAGTGGTTGACACTCTAGGGCGATGAATATTACTACTATTGCGTGTATAGTGTTCGTGAACGAGACTGTTTCGTATAAAGCAAGGGTGGCACTTCAGTAATTCGGTCTTAACAAACACGACCGTTTCATAAATATAAATGCAGGGAAGTGTTAAGATATTTAATTCCTTGAATAAAGGTTTACAAGAGTTTCGGGGGTGAGATTTACAAATTATCCGAACTATCCTCTTCTGAAATCTGAAAGTTTGAATACTCTGATCGGAATTACCCCAGAAGGTAATGCCGTAACATAAATGGGAGTAAACGTTTGCAAAATATACGCAACGGGAAATATGTGTACTAACTGCGTTAACTAAGATTCAGAATGCGTAACACAGATTGCTTAATTGGGAATTAAGATTGTCAATGTGACAATTCCATTTGAGGTTGTCTTGAATTTGGAGACCTAAGAATTTTGTATTCGTAACAGTTTTTAATTGTGTTCTGTTTAAAGAAAAAGAAACCTGGGGTAAAGATTTTGTGATACTATTGTGAAATGACATAGACACTGTTTTGTCAGTGTTTACAATGAGACGATTTGCATGGAACCAAGTCGAAAGGTTAGACAAAACGTTTTGAGCATTGGCGTGTTTACATAGTAAATTAGTGTCATCAGCAAAAAGAACCATTTTGCAATCTGATGTGGATGATGACATGTCGTTCACATACAATAAAAAGAGTATAGGGTCGAGAATTGATCCTTGGGGTAGGAAGGACACTTATTCAGATCGCGTATTAAATTTTTACTCAGAGAATACTTTAACACAAATGAGAGCTATGATTTCTAACTTAACAGATAAAACTATAGTACTTTCAGATGAACAACATTAAATTTATTTATTGTCAAAAAACAGTACAAACTGCGTATGACCACGTGGAGGACAATAAACTAATTTACTCTCCGGAAGCAAGCAAGGGACCATCCCATCAATTCCGATCAAGGGCCCTAATGCAGAGGCGGATTCAAAAAATTTCAGCAAAAGTTCCTAGATAAGATAAAAAGTTAGCTGCGAGTTATAATACATATATAATGTCAATATGTTTGTAATTTTACGCAAATATGTTTGTAAATTTACATGTACAAGTTATTATCGAACTATAGATTATTCTGAGTATAGTGTTTAAAAATCATAAGAATTGAAATGACACTAAATTCACGATTTATTGTTACAATAAACACGCCCCTAGACAAAGCCTAGAGAACCTGTATAAGAAATCTGCCTCTACCCGAAGGAAAACCGGAGAAAAACCCGGACCAGGAAGTATAAATTGAGTGAAGTCAAACACACACTCCTCTAGCTTTTATCTCCCAAAATTTTCCTTTTGATGTCCAATGTCCCTCAATGATTTAAAATTTTGAATAATACATCCCACCTTCATGTTCAAAATTTCTTGGCTGATCAGGACACTTTCTTTTTTTTTTTTTTTTCCTGGCTGTTGGCCAGAATAAAACTTTTGGAACTTTGAGAAAACCTGCCTAAAACCCCACTTCATCCCAACCGCATTTTTTACTTGGAACAAATAGGGTTAGAACCAGCATCACTAGGGGGTAGAAGGAGACGACGATGTGGGTCACCCTTAATGTTTATTTATTAACATCTTCACTTAATATATCAAAATATATAATTTAGCACAGAGGATTACATTATTTAGAATTACTTCACACAAAGTTTTGTGTCAAATGAAAAACTTACTGTGAGAAATTTGCAAAAAATTTGTTAAAAATAAGGGATTGTTTAAAGTATTTAAATAACATTAATTGATAAAATCTTGCAAAACCAACGACTGCAAGTTTTCAATTATTCTAAGAGCAATTTCCTTTAAAATAGTATTATATAACTTACCAACTATTTCACCAATCATAAAAACTACACACATCACACTTGCAATAATAAGTTTTCGCCGCGCCTTTCGGTCAACATTTTCATCTCTGATTCGATGACAATGGTCTCCACTAACTGAAAAGAAAAACAATATCGTAAGTAATCTTCATGTCTGTAATCTTGTAAAGATACATTTGTAAGTAACCTTGACTGTGCCAGTCAGTAGCAGCAATGAGGAGAGGTTTCGGGGGAGGGGAGGAGGCAGCCGCTCCCCCTAACTTTTTTAAGAAAAGATGAAAATTTTATTTTAACTGTCTAAAACTGGTAATCATAAAAAAATTACACCATCCTCGATGTGTTAATCACCAATTGTCTTTCCTTTGATTTATTTCATTATTTAAATAATTCTTAGTGGAAATATGCAGAAAATGTCATGTTAATGAAAATAGTCAATTTTTTTTTTGTCCTTCCAATTTTGATTCCAATCGCCGCTACTGATGCCAGTCCTAGGTATGGGTATGCTTCTGCAAGTTAAGAATACAGACTGTAAGGGCCCTAATGACCTTGAGGTTGGCAAGCCCTAAAGTACCAATTTAAAAAAAACAACATAAATATTCAATTGGCTTAATAGCTGATATGAATGAATACTTTGTGAACAATAAATAAAATCAGGAAAATGGAATGTTATATGATTTAAACGTGTTTATTTAAAGGAATCTACTGCTGCTGTAGCAAATATGTGGTTAGCAGGTCTCAAATAACCCGCAAGATCTTCCAGTCTGGCAATTGAAAATATCAATACAAACATTTATTTAAATCTTATTGAAATAGTAGCCTCAAACATGTTGGGCTGTAAAGGGTTATAGATATCCATCAGAGAAGGGGACATCCCAGATTCTACACGTGGAAACTTCATGCTCAAAGAAACTGAAGAAGGAAAAATTCTAGTGAAAACTTCATTACTCTTAGCAAGTTATGTAATTATTAAGAATGAATCTTGTATTTCTTCATAATATGAGAGAAAAATTTTGAATTGAGAATATTAGAAAATTTGTGGGGTTTAATGTCATAAATGTAGAGCAGATGTTTTCAACATGGTGATCGTGACCATTTCTGAGTTCTTGCCCTAAAATTAATGAGAAGGAATAATGGTTTTCATGTTTAATAGGGTTGTTCTTAAAATATTAACTTCTTAAGTTTGGTTGAAACACTCTCTCGTTTCATGTCTCAAAGAAGACTTACATAAACATTTCAGAATTTAGAAACATATTTTAGTTTGGCAGCGACCTCTAAAATTAATTTTTTATATTTGAAGTGTTATTGGAAGTCTTATTTCATTACATAAAAAGAAACGGGAGGGCGTTGTGTATAAAATTTACTTGTTAGAGAACTTAAAATCTGAAATTTTTGTGGAAGTGTTATTTGGAGGAAAAATGTCTCGTCCAAAAGATGTATTTATTTTTCATAGTGCTCGCGTGTGTTTTTTATATGAAGGTGGTGGTCACAGTCGTTGAAAGAAGGTTGAGAACACCAGGTGAATGAAACATTGTATCATCGTATAAAGAAGTAAGGTGAAATAGTATAAGCTACTCACTGACTGTGGGCGATTCCTTGAGCGCGTTCGTCGCCACGCCGCCGGGGCCTGACGTCTTGTCCCCCGCCAGCAGATCGCCGCTGTCGCCGCCCACCATGCAACAGCCCATGAGGTTGCCGTGCACGCAATAGATGACTCGCTTGGCGGGCGCCAGGCCGTCACCAGCCGTCGCCGGTAGGCTGCCGTAGCCAGGCGTCTGGCGGTAGCTGTGACACAAAGGAACGAGACACTGAAGCGGTTTCAATACATTCGCTGAAACTCAGTTCTAACTTATTAAATCACACTTCCCCCCCCCATTATTCTTGACCAGTTGCAACAAATGATATCGTTATACTGGTTAGTTGCAAGACGGGATCGTCATCTCACATTTTGACAGTACTATTTCTTGTATAATTTGGCTCAAAATAAACATTGAATTGAAATCCCATCCTGGAGCGGGTTTTTCTCCGGTTTTCCTTCGGGTAGCGGCGGATTTTCCTTGGGTGGCTATGTCATTAATACTTTCATTGTATTACTCTTGAATTTTTACTGCATCAATATATATTGCAATATATATTACAAACATATTGACATTCTATTAGTATTATAACTCGCAGCTAACTTTTTATCTTATCTAGGAACTTTTGCTGAAATTTTTGAATCCGCCTCTGCCTTAGGGTCCTTGATCGGAATTCATGTGCTGGTCCCTTGCTTGTTTTCGGAGAGTAACTTAGTTTATTGCCCCAACGTTTTGCAACTGCTTTTTGACAATAAAGTGTATTTATTTATCTATAAACAGGAAATTGTGGTCAGTTCATGAATTGTCTGAAAGGGGTCACTACTCGCGGTCTATGAACTTCGATCAAGTCTTACTTTAATAATTAAGTTTATTTGTCTTAAAACGAGTACTGAATAACTCTCGAGTATGTCGTTTATGGCACGTGTTTCATCAGCGTTCCTTCCGATCATGTTTCCTGCATCCTACTTTTTTAACTTTGCACCATCTACAAATATCGACTGGAATGATTAATAAATTGTCAAAACAGTAGTTACACACTGCGTATGAACATGTGTGTGGGATAAATAATTTACAAACCTACTCTCTACTTATGTTACGGGTAAAGGAAATAACAATTCAGTAGCACAATTTGAAATGGACATTGAAAATACAAACTAATTCTAATTTTCGGGAGATCGGGTTTTAGAGGTTTTGTGCCATTACTCGATAGGTTTCATGTGTTTGTTCAGAACAACTGCTTGAGGAAGTTCCTTCAACATATATTATACAACCAGGTATCCTAGTTTCTTCAAACGTTTTTTCCTCTAAAGACAATTTATTTCGTTTTTGAAGTATCCACTCTCAATTCTCTTTGTTAGTCAAGTATTCTGTCAAGAATTTTATTTTGTTTCTATTCGTCCAAAACCTGTAATTTTAATTCAACAGCTTAGTAGAGTACTTGCTGTTTAATTTTATATCATTTTTATTTTCTATTTATTTTTGTCTCGAATAGTGGTGGCAGAAATACTGTGGAACTTACTGATTGTAATGTTGTTAGAAATACTCAATTTCCACAGAAAACAGTTTGTTATTGAACCCGACATGTTTCGACAATTTTTTCGTCATCACTAGTTCTACAAATCCACGAACGAAAATAAACCAATTAGCATGCAAATTTGACAAAACAAATTAAAATCCTTAACTAATAAGTTTATTATGACATTATGACCTAAAATTAAAACGTTACAAATTAGGAACAAATTACAAATAAATTTACTGATAATAAAATAATTGTCGAGTTTCACTGACGGTACAGTGAATTTAAAAAAAGGTCTTTTGAGGAAATTGATAATGGGCAATCATGCAATTTTTTATTTACGTAATTTGTACTATCTTTTAGTTGATTTATAATTCCTTTTCTAAATTCCAATGTATCCATTTATACGAATAAGTTATATAATACAGGCATTCATGTGTAATAACACTGATGGTTTGTAGCACGATCGAAAAAGAGTTATGCAGAAATAATCACGAGTGGATTCATAATTAATGTTACGAAACTAAAGTAGCGCAAAAATTCTCCAATAAAAAAATCCGTATAAAACAATTTTCTGTTTGTAAGTGAATAAATAAATTAATTGCTTGACTATTTGGACTCAAGGAGACTGAATTTGATGTTTTACAACCATTCACCATCGAGATGGCCACAGTTCACAACTTCGTACAACTTTGTGAAGCGTCTTTCGTGTCGATAAAAAAATTCAAATTAAAAAGATACATATAGGCCTTACTCATAAGATATTTTCCAACAAAATGTTAAATTTTTTAAATCAAAGTGGTCTAATGCAATCAATGCGTTTTCATATTATAAATTTTCTAAGAACGAGATGCTTCTAGACACGTCAAAAACTATGCGGCGACTACGACATGTATATCCCCCTTTGTCAGACACCGTCCTTGCGTTAATCTCACTAGTGGAAGGCTTTTAGGCCGAGACACTGATCCCTGCTTTAGCTTGCAAATGAGATTCTCTCTTAAAAGTTCATGGCGAAAGGTTAAGACCCGAAATACCCATTAAAGTACGGGAAGTCCCAAGTATTCGGCACCAGATGCTTCGCTTATCGCACGAGTTCAGTCTGCGCCGGCGATAAGGCAAGGGGAGACCAACAGCACAAAACACAAGCTGCATATCTACGATTCATTTTGGAATAATAAATGGATTAAATCCGCCACTTCCTCGGGCCTTTGATCGGAATATATGAGATGGTTCCTTGCTTGTTTCCAGAGAGTAACTTAGTTTATTATCCCTAACATGGTCAAACGCACATTGCAACTGCTTTTTTTGACAATAAAGTTTATTTATTAATTGATACAATGCGCATACTTTCGGCAGACACGTATACGCGTCGCAGATTGAAAAGCCTTCAAGACACTTGAAGATAAAAGAAGCGAAATACATAGAACTGCGATTGTAATATCGACCTTCGATAGTTAACATTAATCGTTGCACGGAAGAAACAAATTAATTTAAATATGAATGATTGGTTCTTGTGAGTCTTGGCTGTCTGGGAATCGACGCGTCGAGGTGTTGAATACCACCGATATTCAACGGCGGCGAAACGTTTGTATTCAACTGTGCCGAAACGTCGGTATTCAACGACTTGGCGCGGTGACACCCGGACAGCCACGGCTCATATGACTCCAGATGCGGAAACCTACGCTCTCCTGTGACTCATTCTTAAATTAGCGATAAAAATTAAGTACTTTTTTTTGTGGGGCTTTAAGGGCTCGTCAACAGCAAGGTCATTAGAGCCCATAATTAAGTATTGGCCTGTTTAAAGAGAAAAAAAGGAACGATATTTTGAAACTTTTTTTTTCACATTTCCCGAACTTTCTCGAGGGGGCAAAGTTGCATTTCGCAATAAACCCCTTCAAAAACAAAGTAGCAAAAAATGAGAACTTCTCCAAAACACTGTTAGCTTTTTTTGTCCACAGAATGGAGGTTTAGTTTTTCTTGCAATATACTGTGATCATCGGTCTCTTTCCTCAGGGCAGTTGTAATATTGGAAAGATAAATAATTTTTTTAAATTTTATGTTGTACTAGCTGAATACCCGCAGATTTACTCGCGTGAATTTTGTAATGTTTGTAACTATTTATTCTCACCAGTGAAATATCCATTAATGGTGGAGGTTATATAATATTGGTGTGTATCAATCGCTCATTTTCAATGATGTAATTGAAAAAACGTTTTTAGAGAACATCAATTTCCCATTTCACCCCCTTAGGGGTGAATTTTCGTAAAATCTTTTCTTACCTGACATTTTCGATCATTTTTCGTGTCACGCCCTTCCTACAATAATGTAGGAACATAATGTCTTCGGAAACGCAATTATTACTCTCAGAATACACAAAAATCATGGACTCGACCCTAATATCGGTCTTTTTACTTTATTTTTACGTCTCTCCCTTCCCACCCCAGCGCTAAGGATAGCATGCCACTATGTGATCTCAACTTAAACTTAACGGCATTGGTAGTTTAAAAATCTCATCAACCCTAATACTATGAATCTGATGCAATTTTCATATATTTTCATTTCAAAATTAGTTTTCAATTCTTTTATTCATAAACCTATTTCCACCACACCCCCACCCAAGGGGTGCTAGTGATGTGTTTGTTTCATGAGGACTGAGTTCAGAGTTACACGATATCGGGATTTCACTATCACCTCAGCGACGTCCAAAATTATGGGTTCTTCACCGGTATGACATGTTTGATATTCTTTTCATGGCATCCGCTTCCCTGTTTATTCCTTATATGAAGTGATCATGCACTTATCTGACAATGAGGGTGTCACTTCACTTCAGTGGTTCCAAAAATGATTTATTCAACACCAATATCGGTGGGTTTTTTAAAATTATGTTTACCTGTCCTTCATTCCTACCCCTACCCTAGGGATGCTAGGGGTATATTATCTGCAATGTGGACTTATTGTTAACTTACAAAGCACCTGGGACTCTCTTATCCATCTCAACGGCACCGAAAAGTATAGATTCGAAATGTAATATGGGATTTCCATTATTTTTACATGTCATTCCCTTCTAACCCCCTCCCTAGGTGTCGAAGGGATGTCTTACCCTACAGTGCTTGTCTTCATATAGAGCGTAATCTTAATATAAAGTTTGGTTGATATACATACATAAATCAAATAGCTCCAGGCACTCTAGAGTTATGGTGGGATACATACATAAATCATTCCAATCCCCATTTCACCCCGTTAGGGGTAGATCTCCGAAAAATCCTCTCTTAGCGGATGTCTACACCCTAAAAGAAACCTATCTACCAAATAGGCTTTGTAGGCTTCGTAGTTTCTGATATTTCGTGATTAGTCAGTCAGTGAGTGATATTTCTCTTATATATTTTTTCAAAAAACAACACGTTTTTACCTGTCACAGGAATGACATCTATATAACAGGTACGTAAAAACACGCACGTATTCGAATACAAAGTTGTGTCAAAAAAATTTCAAGTCAATCGACCGAATACTTTTCGAGTTTTGCGAGCTTGAACATAAGCAGGTTGAATTTTTATACATAAACATTCGTGATTTGTTTTAAAATTTTGAACGTCTAGTAAAATGTTTTTGCTTGAAGTTATTTTTCAAATCCCAGGGAACGCCGCGTAGTTCTGCTACTTTTTAAATAAAATTTGAAATAAAAAAAACATTCCAAGAAAAAAAAAAAAAGAACTTTGAAAGAAAAAAAGCCTCACAACGCTTGCACAGACTCAGTGGAAGGAGGGTAGCCTCTTGATCGAGCAATGTCCCACGCTTGCTCCATGATGAGATCATAGGCACCATTAGAGTCATATGACTCCCGCCTTCTGTGGCAACTAACACTCCTGATTTACTAAAACGTAAGATTGTTCAATTTATGGGGTTCCTCTCACGAAGTACTGCGTTAAATATTGATGAAATTACTTAAAAGCAAATTAGAGTAAAATTTCAGAGACAGAAATGAGCCTTAATGACAGGAGTCCCACCGGTGGTGCAGGTGGTAGTGTTGTCGCGTCTCACCAAGATTCCCGGGTTCGAATCCCAATGGAATCAAGATAATTTGTAGCTTTTCACATGAATGTCCCAGTTCATATAGCTGTGACTACTGAAAAGCCAACCTTCCTTCCTCTATCCAGCTGCTCCTAGTATGTATAAGTAACCAATTCTACTTACTAGCCACTTCTACTAACCCCTCCACGTGGGTCAAGTTGTTGGTAAACCCAGCAAAGCGACTTACCTACTAACAATGACCCAACTTCTAACTCCTATCGCTCCATGTAGATAAGCTTCAATAGCACTTAGTTTCATTTCCCATTTACAAATACAACAATGCAATAATGACAGGAAGTACAGTCAGTATTCAGCGCTTCGTAAAAACAAGAAATACCATACAATTTCAAATCCGGGTTTTTAATATCGGCCGGTACAAAAAAGATCAGCTAAATTGCTAATAATTTTTTCACGATCCGCAACATACGATTTTCTTTCATTAATATTACAGAAAGGAAAAATGTATCATGAAAAGCATAACACGATGTTTCCTCGTTCGTTGATGTATGTTATTTTCGGAATGTGTGAAGACTTCTATCATTACTTTTCCGTCTGAATATCTTATCGATTGCTTTTTCCGATTCGCGTAACACAGACACTCCGAATAATTCGAATTTATTAATATTTAAGGATTTCATGATCTGTTTGATGACGTGGCGAGGCACACGTTATCATGTCTGGTCCTGCATCTAACTTCATGACTTGGGCGGCGGAATTGCGAATGAGGGATGTTGGGTGGAGTAGGTGAGAGAAACCTCAGCAGTTCTTCCGAGCGGGAGATGAGACCTGCGTTCATCCCCTCAGCTGTAGCCTCCACTAGCGTTCATTGTAGTATTTGTAAGTGGGAAATGTAGCTTAGTGCTATTGAAACAGCCTACCACCCAACTCCTAACTCCTATCGCTCCATGAAGGTAAGTTAGCTGGGTTTACCATCAACTTGGCCCACGTTAGTAGGGTTAGTAGGAGNAAGTTAGCTGGGTTTACCATCAACTTGGCCCACGTTAGTAGGGTTAGTAGGAGTTCGTTATACCATAGGGTTTGCTTTTCAGTAGTTCACAGCTATATGAACTGGGACGTTCATGTGAAAAGCTACAAGTGTTCTGGCCCCACCGGGTTTTGAACCCGGGATGGCTTGATGATGAGCGAGAACGCCAACACCGTAGCCACGGAGCATCCACTCATCTTTCGCCATATCTCCCCGTCTCCATGTTGAATCGTCTTTCCTCCCCTTCCCTTCTGCCCTTTGATCAGACTAAGAGCTCGACGAAGCTAATGAGAAGCTGGACGAGCGGGGACGTAATCAAGAAATGGAACGCAGAAAGGACACCCCCCCTCCCTCCACCATTCAAACAAAACGTTTAATACCTTCAGCTCATTATGCCCCAAGTACCTTCCGAAACACGAAAATCCACTGGAATCTGAATACATCATGAATACATACATGAATAGTTAAGAAATTAATTAATTTTATAATCATAATTTATGGTCAATAAAGTAGTTAAAAACTACCCACATCGCAGTCGACAATACGAGTATTTACGTCACTGAAGTACACAAATTCTGGTCAAATGCGGAAAAAGGAAAATCGAAGAGCCCGTATCGCGATGCGGGAACGGAGAGTAACAGAGTAATTAAATTACAAATTTACTTTAGTAAGCTTTATTTTGTGGCGGGAACAATTTCAACAGCCTAAGGTCAACCAAGCTCCGAATGATACTTCAGGCGAGTGATCTGTAATCACTTGCGATCTCCCCAAGAGGAAAATCGTTCAATTCCAGCACATGTGCGTGCATACCCAGCTCCAACTTCTCGACAATCGCACACCGCTCGCGTCAGTATTGTGCTTTGTCTATGGAATAGACGTCACAACCAAATGATGATTCAACATTAAGCGAGTCAATACCACCGACAATGGAACGATAATGGTCGTATTCTACATTAGTCAATAATTTTACGCGTGAGTTTTCGAAAGAAACGAAATCAATTCACAAGAAGACGTCTCACCTCCAAATTAAGGTCTGAATGTAATGCATTGACATTACAAGTTAACTTCCATCGCAGGAAGAATCACGTTCGCCAATGGTTCCGTAAATATTTTTAAAAAAATTCAAATCAAAAGGGGTAAAAAAAATCCATACCCACTTTAAAATAATTCCGACAACTTTTAATGGTGTGCAGTGCCAAATTTATAGAAAAACTGACAGCATTAGAGAACAAAGTCAGTTACAAACAAATTAGTCCACAACGATTAAACATATCGAAACGTAGATTTTAATTTTATAGGAGAGTCAAATAAATAATAAGTGAGCTTCTTTTTAATTCATCTCAAAATTCAAATAATGCGTTGCGTCTGCGTAGAGGTAAAAGCGACCAACTCAAGCAATCAGTTTCTTCTGCAGTTAATATCATTGAAATCAACCACTGAAGACTGGGTTTTCTTGACTTGGTCACATAGGGGATTGATGAGCGAACTTCCTTGGAAGTGGATCAAAATAAAAGTTTCGCGGGTTGATATAGTAGCGAGTGGTCCATTCAAGAGTAAACTTCAAAATATATAAAAACAAAGCATCGTAGAGAAAAGTTTGTTTCAAACGGACCCATTCGCTCGTACTAAAACTGGTTTGATTTCTTTCTACGACTACAACAGCAGCAGCAGTTGGAGAAACGTTTCAGATAAAAAGCTACGTATTCTTCCCCGTAGAATTTGAATCAGAAATAAAACATGGGGGTTCCAATAAAAGATTTCAAAATTATTCTCTCCCCTTCCTGAAAGTGGGGGGGGGGGCAAGGGTACCAGTTTTAGCACGAGTGAACGAGCTCATTTAAAACATAGATTTTTATTTGAATTCTTTTTTCGACAATGCTTAGTTTTTAAAGATATTTCGATGTACATACTTAAATGAATGACGAAAAAAGAAAATGAGTTTGAAAATTCTTAATCGTATGGACAAGTATTAGCGTTTCTGTTATTAATATAAACTAGCCAACGGTTGAACAAGATTTTGTAAGAAGTATTGTTCTTTGAAATATGTATATTCTGTGCGGCGGCTCTTACCTAAAATGCTGAGAAGAAATAAAACTCTTTCATAGTGCAGGGTAGAAACAAGTCAATCAAATTTCATAATGTTTTCAATGAGCGAAAGCTAGAAAGCTTGATATAGAGAGCTCAATGTACATAAGTATTCAACAGGAAGTTTAGTTGCTAAGCAATATGCTTACATCCTTTACCTGGTTATCTTCCCAAGCCACTGAATGCGAGGCGCACAACTTTCCTGGGGTATTTTCCCCCAGAATAAGTTACTAAGACTAATAAAACATAATATTCTGCCAAGTATATGTAGTGCTAATGGTACTAGAGTTGTCTCCTACCTGGGAAAGGTTTTACAAAAAATGCCCATTAGCGTAGTGCCCCATGAGTGCTCGGCGTCAGGCACAGGAAAGAGCTAAATCAACTCTACCCCCGCCCCCCCCACCCCAAACACAAACAAACAAATACACACCAACAAGTTAAAGCACCAACAGTAAAATCTGCATCACTGAATTTCACATGAACAAGTGCTTTAATGGAATTGGCCAAATGGGGGTTTGCTTTTCTCTTTGATTTTCGCTAGTTCGTAGCGGACCAAATGAAATTTTTTTAAAAAATCCCATTTTTACCTTTACACGTAATTCGTACATTTAACAAATTTTTTTAATATTTGAGCCAGTTAGCAGAACAATGAAGTCACAATCCCACTTTTCGGACACCGGGTTGAGGAAGTCGTCATGAACGTCAAGACAATGCCGTTTATTTTTATAATGCATTGTATAGGTACAAGGTATGACGACGATTGCCGGACACGAAACCAAAGGGAAAAATACTGCGAAATCTTAAAAGTTTTCCATAGAACGTTTACACTGCCGCGCATCCGTTTGAAGCTTCAAAAACAAGAGGGTAAAACCCAACCAATATGATAAAACTACTTCGAAACAACTTGTAAATTAATCTGCATACGTAAGCTTTAAACGACACGAGAGGTTTCCACATTCGTCGCGAGTAATTTTTAGAGAACATATCAACGAGGTGGCCGAAGATGTCATTGACCTTTGGTTGATATCGGTTTTCCTTATACATAATAAATCCTGAATAACGCAATGCCAGTCCGTGTATATATTATTTTACTTTAAATTATACGACCGAAGTGCTGGATTATATCGTCTATATATTTTGCTTCTAAATAGAAAATAAATATATTTTTTCGTCAAAAAAGCAAAAGTTACAAACAGCATATGTCCTCGTGGAACACAAACTAATTTACTCTCCGGAAGCAAGCAAGGGACGTATTCCATCAATTCCAATCAAGGGCTCTAAGGCAGACGCGGATTTAACATTACAACACACCTCTAAGGTACGAGTAAAAGTAGTTAGATACGTGTAATAATAACAGAATACCAAATACTTATATTTAGTAAAGCAAACATTTTATTTCACTACTACGTGATATCAAACTATAGGTTATTCGGAAAATATTTTTTAGAAATCGTAAGCCAGAGTCTAGAGAGTCTGGAATAAAAATCCGCCTCCACCCGAAGGAAAACCGGAGAAAACCTGGGCGACATAATTAATATAACGGAACGATATATTCTAGGATTCGTCACCAATAAAAGATTCTTTTTACAACGCCAACGTTTCGGCAATTTATTTTTCCTTCATCAGGGCTGTATGATATGGAACCACACCATCATCAATTACCTCCAACCATAACCTCTAAATACAACCCACTACATCTCTACAACCTTCCTGGAGATGATTTTTTTGTTTTTGAACTACACAAGGAAGGTTGTAGAGATGTAGTGGGTTGTATTCAGAGGTTATGGCAGGTGGAAATTGGTGTGGTTCCTGATGAAGGAAAAATAAATTGCCGTAACGTTGGCGTTGTAAAAAGAATCTTTTATTGGTGACGAATCCTAGAATATATCGTTCCGTTATATAATATAGAGTAGTCAAGATGATGATCATAATCTACAGAATTAATGTACACAACCGAGCCAAGGTCGAGTACATTTAAAACTAAACGTATACGAATCATAAGACAATAAAAGCATTCGGGAAAATATTTTTGAAATTGTTATCAGATATTTCGAAAGTACTACAGCAATGGCGTGATAAAATACGAGACAACTTTAATTTTTATTCAAATCAAAAAATTCTTTTCGAATACGCTTCGTCATCCGACAAAAGTCTACTCTAGCGTGAAGCGCTTCAATCATTGCATTTCACCGAGAATGTACTGATATATCGGGGAGTATATTTACCGGCAGCGGGGGCTTCACCAACCGGCATCGGACCAAATCCTCGGGCTCTTTGAGTAAAATATTAATTTTTATCTTTACCGAGAAAAGTCTATTTACCGGCAAAGTTGTGGAAGCACTGGTGCAGGAGGTAGCTTTTAACAGAGGATTTGAAGAGATTCAATTTCATAATATCTTTTATATTCTTCAGGAGGGAATTATATAGAACGATTCCCGAATGATAGGTCCTTTTTGGCAAAGAGTGGTTGACACTCTAGGCCGATGAATATTATTACTATTGCGTGTATAGTGTTCGTGAACGAGACTGTTTCGTATGAAGCAAGGGTGGCACTTCAGTAATTCGGTCTTAACAAATACGACCGTTTCATAAATATAAACGCAGGGAAGTTTTAAAGTGTAGAATTCCTTACATAAAGGTCTGCAAGGGTTTCGAAGGTGACATATACAAATTATCCGAACAATCTTCCAACAACGTTTCTTCCTACATTTTCGACACCAGGTTGTTTCGTATAATAATAAAGATAGGGCTACTAGAGTCATAATAAAGATGGTTTTGAAATAAGGAAGAAACGCTGTGGGAAGTAACATAAATGAACGATATAATCTACACCTAGAAGCCAAGACACGACAACGTCAACCACAACGTAATGTAATTTGAAGTACAATACGAATAGAAGTGGTAGAAGAGACGAGTATAAATAAAATTCCAACGTGAGGAGATACTCCTCCAAAGCACTTACGTCATACTGAGTGGGTATTTGTCCAGCAGCTCCATGCTCCTCACGATCGGAGGGCTACTCTCCAGCAAGCGACGGGGTGTCACGGACCACCTACCACCCACCCCGCCTCTTCACCTGCACGATGTCCGACCGCTGACCAAAAGCTACAGCGGCGAGCGAGACGACGCGATTCGACGCGACTCCCGGCAGCTGTGGGGTCGTGTGGAAGTCACGTGGGATGGAGGGTGGGGAGGGCGCAAAGACAAACCGGGAAGCTGCGATAGAGCATGACGCAGCTTCGTAGAGCGGCAGTAATAGATAACGAATGGCAGCAAAGCAGAACGTACGCACAGCTCAGCTGAGCTTGAGAAAAGGGGAGAGACAATACTACAGCTTCACCACTCACCTACGGACAAACTACTTCCATTTAAATGAAGGAGCAAGTCGTTCAGAGGTTCATATTATTCGATACATACACCACTCAGAATTTTTTTTACAAAAACAAATTGTTTTGGGTAGATAAAGACATAGGCGTTCAAACTATTTCAGTACAACAATATTTGTTTTTGTTTTCAAAAAACGTAATGTTTCTTTTCTTCAACATATTCAATCCATGCGCTTGGTCGAGTCATAAAAAAATATATTTCTTTTACTTTTAAACACGAGTGTCAGTTCAAGCAGTGTAATTGAACAATTTAAAATTCCTCGGAAATATACCCTATAGAAATGGAATATTTTGTTAGCAACCATCAATCAAGGAAAATATGCTTATTTGTTTCCACTTCTAATGAGGAACAAGCGTCAAGGAAAATTTATTTAAACAATTCGCTTTTATATCAGAACCACAGCAGTGTATTATGACAAGAAAAGGATAATTGTTCAACATGACAGAAGATGATTTTTAATACTATCCAAATATTACTATCGTATGAGGGGAAAAAATACATGTTATAAAAATAGCTCCTTTTGAAGATACTCATGCACGCAAAACTTATATAAAGAAGCAGGGGTGGGTCTATGGGTAGGGGACCTACGGGAGCTTCAGCCCCCTCCCCCTACTGGACCTGAACTTTCAACAGATAATATTGAAATTCATAAAACAAATCTTTATCCTTTAATATGTATTTGTCACTTTAAACAATTAATAAATTTGGTCACTATTTAATGAATTGTTAATTATCTATTTGATGAATTGATGTACTTCATTAAAATACAAAATCGCTATAATATTAAAAAATTTACGGATATAGTCATATTTTCCGTCTGCATATTTACTTAATACCGAATAAACCGACCTCATTTTTAAAAACAGACATTTACTTAAGAACAATAAAAATAAAAAATAAATTGTGTTTATATAAGTAAAATTTTTATTTTGATTGTGTTCTTAAGTAAATAAATGTCTGTTTTTTAATAATATGGTTTTATTCGGTAATAATAAAATTTAGCTCCCCCCCCCCCCTACGGTCTAGATCCGCCACTATGTGGAAATATGGTCATCATGGAAAATTTTCGAGCCCAAGATTTTGACGGAAATATCCTGTTAGAGCGTAATTGATACAGAAAAAGTAGTTTCAAGAATTCTGTTCGTCCGTGCGTAGTGATTCTGATCAAACGAATGCGTCAATTTATCCCGTGTTTCGTACTTACAGTAGTATCTGTTCCTTGTGAATGCACAAACTCTAGATTTTTAAACCTTAGAACTATCGGGCACTTCATACGAATATTGGGGCACTTTTAGAGAATTTTTCAAATTTGCTTTAAAATGTTCTTGAATATTTTGTAGATGGAAAGTGAAGTATGTATTTGCTCGAAAGTTTTGTATGGACGCAGTAAAATGATTTCACTCATTACCACATCAGTTAAACTTTTCAAGTGTCCTGAACACAAACTTTGAATGTAAATGTCTCTAGCAGACGGGAGTGAGAGAATAAGAAAACGAAAGATATGATAAAAGTAAACTAATACGATAAAAATAAGAAAACTAAACACAAAATTTCATTTCTTAAAATATGTTACAATACAAATATTTAATACATGCATGTTTCATCAATTTAATTCAATCTTATATTGTAACTGTTTTATTATTAATAATCATGTGTTCGAAGAATGTTTCAAAACTTAAACTTTTCTTTCTCCTTAATTTCTAGAGTTAATTTAAGGTATTGATTGGTAACTATTTAATAGAACGAGACTCAACATCATCAAAGTGCCTGAGGCATAGAGCACCTGAGGATGGAGCAGTATTTTGCGAGACTAATCTTTCCAAGTACAAATTCCGATACAATTAGGCTAATCGATCTCCATATAAGATCACCCTCGAATTGATGGAAATACTTCTTATTAATAGTGAAATAAGTTGAAAGTAACAATAGCTTGCGGCGGCTCGAAAACTTGCATGAAACATGCAGCGGCCCTAAAACGACCCTTTCTTATAAGATATATTATTCGTATAGTAATAATAATAATAATAAATAGTATTCAAAATTTTATTCACAAAGTACTAAAAGCAGTTTTAAATATTTAAACATCACTGTTCTTCAACTTTGTCACGGATTAGGCCTACATTTAAAATTGAAATAGACATTCAGAATAATTTCAGAACATAAGTGAACACTGGCAATTTCTATTTGTACAGATGTTTGTCGAATAACATAACTTACTTTCGTCTCATTTGCATCCACTATGTCTTCAATTCGTCGCATGACTAACTGCAAATAATTTCCCTCCGACGATTGTTTATCGATTGAAGTCCGTATCATGATTCACCGTTTGATATTTGATAACAACATATTAACAATCCCACATTTATTCCCCCCAAAATTAAATAGCACGATTGATCACACAATAATTCATATGAATAAAACAAATTCATGTGAGGAAAATAAAAGAGGTTGATGGGAATTACCAAGACTATTCAGCAACAGCATTTCCGATAAACGAATCTTCCATTTTGTTATACATTCAATTTAATACATTTAATTAATATATAACGAACCAGCTGATTACCCGGCGATGCCTTGGATTTTTTAGACTTATTTTCTTTTACTCAGGAAAAAATATTTCTATATTGTAAAGTCAAAATACATTTACTTACAGGTTTTCAAAAACATGTACAGCATCCTAATTTTTCAAATTCAAAGTAATACAAAACTTGATTGTATTTACTACACCATCACGCACGAGCGGCGCCGCTAGAATTTTCGCTTCCCAGGCACGACGCAACTAAACCATTTCATTAAAATTTTTGTAAAATCTTAACTATTCGTCAAAATTTTACAATTTAAAGACGGTTTTCTCTGTTAAATGCACAAAACAAATAATCCATTACATTTGATGATTGATTTTTTTCCTTCTTAAAATTGAAGCTCTTAAATCGAAGCATTTTAACACTTCGATTTTTACAACGTTTTATCAACAATTTACGTTAATTTTTGTGGATAGACATTAGATGCTGTCGCGGACTTTTTTTTTGTAGAACTCTTTGAGGTGAACAATATTGAAGCCATTCATAGTTGTCACCTATCTCTAACCGTTTAGCCAACACTAGCAAATATAATTCTCTTTATTCCCGATTTTATCGACATTTATTGTCAAAAACCATTTCTATCTTTCTTATCACACATTAAAGAAATAAAAGTTAGCCTATGTTCATTCTGGACATCTTAACTATCTCCTGGCTGAATTTCATCACGGGCGGTTCAGTAGTTTAGTCGCGATCAGGTAGCAGACAGACAGACACGTTGACTTTTGCGTTACGCATTTATATATTAGTATGGATATGGATTACAATATCTTCAATAAATGCCACTGCGACAAGCACTTGAAGGAGATGCTTTTTCTGCTTCTCCGACATAACCGAACACGAAACGATCTTTCACAGTTGAGATTGTTGTAAGAAAGTGATAAGCAGCTCTCCACTTCACGTCCAGTCATCCCCTCCTCAGCGAGGTGGCTGATAGAACTTGCCCTTAGCATGCCCGCGTGGGCAAAATACCCCCGACGGGCAGCTCGTGGCCATCGCTGATCCAGTGGTGCTAACACCTGAAGAAGTAGACACCTAACGATACGATTTTCACAATATGATAAAATTATGTGAAAGGTTTAGCTCATCGGCGGCAGAGTGTTATTACGACAAAATTGAAAAACTCGTCCAGATGTGGCAAGTGGTTTAAGGCATTATATCCATAATGATATTATTAAAAAAGCATTTTTACGACATTCGAAGTTGCCCACAACTCATCGAAAAAGAAGATACATATCACGCATTTGCAGATTATGTCAGTAGATTATGTGCTATCAGAGACATAAGGTGATCTCATAGAGACAAGAATACTCATATGAGGCGACTCCCTTACTTGATTGCGGATCGGTATTATCCAATTCTGGAGTTCACAAACATACAGAAATCTCAACGAAAAAAACTCATCTTCACTAGATAGGAAATGACCGCAATTGCAAAAGAGATCTCTGTATAAATAGAAATTAATTAATTAATTTATATTTAATAAATTAATTAATTTATATTTAATAAATTAATTAATTTATATTTAATAAATTAATTAATTTCTATTTAATAAATTAATTAATTTATATTTAATTAAAATTAATTAATTATAAAATTAATTAAGATAGGTCATTTCTATATTACTGAACAGATATTAAAACACATTTTTTGTGACTGTTTAAAAAAAGGATGTAAATATAATAATAATAATAATAATAATAATAATAATAATATATATCCATCAAAGCAACAATGTTTTAAATGTTACTTTGAATCATTCCTTATCCAATAAAGATGCGGCGAAAAAGTTTGAATTATTTGACTTCTATTGGTTTATATGGAGAAACTTTCGCGAGCTAATGGTTTGTTTTTTTGTATTCTGGCAAAGAATCGGCTTAACATAACGAAAAAAAAACTGCTAAAACAGCAATTGGATACAGGAACGCGATGACGTTAAGATACCTTACACGGCATTTACAAGAATAATTCACCACGAAGTGTGGAAAATACAGTTCTAAAGGATGTGCCAGCCGCATCACGTGTCTGAAGACAATGCGACTCTAGTAAAAGAAAAGATTCAAACGACCATTTAAATCTGTTAAGTTTTAAAATCACAAAATGTCGAATGAATAATTAATTAAAACTCCTTCAACGAATATTTCAAACTTGACTGAAGTTGCCAACTATTCAGGAAACGCGTACATAATACCTTACTGTAGGGGGTAGTTAGGTAAAAAAATAGCTAAGATTGGTAGATTTTTCGTTGTACATAATACCAAACCTCTATTTTTTAGCGTTTTTCTTTATAAGGAAAGAACTTAATTTCCGAAGAAGCCTCGTGAATCTGCGTGTGCGTATGACGTCGAACACACCTCGCATCACTCCCTTCTTCTCCCTCGCTGTAAAAGAAACACAGCAGCTAATCGCTCGGGCAATTCATAATGGCAGGGGAAACGGAAAAACCTCCTCGCACATTACGTTTGGTTTGCTTTATAGTTATTCTAATTGCTGTAAAACAACAATATTAATAATAATTACGAAAAACATGCTTTAATTTCTGTCAGTTATAGAAGAAACAATATTCAGGAATTCGCCTGACTCGTTTCAAATGAAGCACAAGAGAGCATGGAGTACAAAACATGGCGGCGGAGCACAGCGGCTTCGTCATTTATGCATCTCCTCACCTCAAAGGAAAAAGGAAAATAGCTTTCTCACGAGTCCGGCGACATATCGATAAAAGTGATATAAAATTTACTACGGAAAATTTGCTACAAATCAAAGTCAATTCCCATCACTTTCGTCATTTAAAACTTGGTCGTTTTTAGAAAATAAGTGTTTCCTCCATAAGACGCAATGTATTATGCCATCAATTACAATTGCAATTATCTCTTTGAAATGACCGGCGAGGTATGTTTTGCAAGTTGAAATCACAATAAATACACATTAATCCGTTTATTTACCCACTTTAAGATATATTAGTGTTTCATTCTACCTACGCTAGTACTATCTTACGTAGAACACGAACGCTATACCACTTCATGACATTTGAAATAATGGAAATAGCTTCGATTCCCATTCTGATCCGGGGTTTTCTCTGGTTGAGGCGATCTTTTATGCAGACTCTTGTCTAGGGGTGGCGTCTATTGAAAATATTAAATTCTAGATTTATTATTACGTTTTATAAACAATATTTTGCGAACAATCTACTGTTTAATAATAACGCGCACTTCTGAAATAACTTTTTTGTTTTATTAAACACAAATTTGTTGGTATTCTAATAATATTATAAAATGTACCGTACTATTTTTTTCTAATCGTAGAAGTGTGCTGAAACATCAAATCCACCTCTGCCTTACGGCCCTTGATCGGAATTGATGGGATGGTCCCTTGCTTACTTCCGGAGAGTAAATTAGTTTATTGTCCTCCATGTGGTTATACGCAGT